>JASDQU010754770.1:14472-25563 GCA_032191745.1 Picea mariana
CTGCAATCAGGTTCATTGAGGGAGTCTGTGGAAGTGTAGACAGACCTTGTGATAAGGTGCAGTTGCAAGAGGTGACTTCGGACATATGTTCTTTTGATTTCATGAACGAAGAGAAGTAAAGAATACAAAGGTTGATAGCATTGGAGATTTCATCAAAGTCCATCTTGGATAAGATGGATAGGTTGTGGAGCCTACATGACCAGAATCAAGTTAGGGAGGGTAAGTTGGAGTCGTCCATCGCAACACTTGCGAAATTCATTAAACAAGAAACGCAGCTGGAGTCACCATGTTTCCAACAGGTTTTCGATGAGGTTGAGGAGGATTGGTTAGTCCACTCGCTTGCACCACAAACTCTAAGTGATAATATGGAGGAGGTAACAAAGGCACTCACTCATCCAGACTTGAAGGATGTGAAGGAAGTGAGAATGGAAGACCGAGACCCTGCAACGATCGTGAACTATTGCAGATGAGTGATGGGAATCTATGATTTTGAGCTTGGCACGGAATGACTTGAGAATTTGGGATGCTCATCAAAGGAAGTCAGATTGGTCTTAAGGTACTTGCACAAAGAACATAGATCAGACACATCATTCACCCAGAGCCTTGGTGGCTGCTTTCAGGAATACTTAGTCTGCTGAGCTTGGAAGATGGGTGCGTTGTCGAGGAAGTAGGTAGTGTGACCCTATTGCCTTAGTGAAAAGGTGTTGCAGCAAAAAATGAGGGAAGAACTTGTTGGTTGTGAAAGATAGAAGTTAGTACATGAGGGTGTAGATAGAAGTTGAGTAACTTGACAACAGTTTCAAAGCTGAGTTGAAGACTTAGCGAAAATCTAGAAAAGAGTGAAGAAACTTTCCTTAAGCTTGAGTATTGGACTGAGAGACACAAGTTTTGGACAGAAATGATTTGAGAACATGGGGAAGTGCATACTAGCAGATTGGACGTGATAGCCAGACTGATCACCTGGATAGTGTAAGATGTAGGAGCTAGCTATGTGTAGAAGCATGAAATTGGTTTGGATTATGGAAACAGTGAAGGTCATGAGAATTTCAACACTTGGGAGAATTTGAAAATCATCGCAACAGGTAGCAGTGAAATGCAACATTGAGGACAGAGTTGAATCTTTTCCCATATCAATATAGACATGACATGCGATTGTGAATGACAATTTGATGCATAGACAAACATCAAGGGTGATCACAACAAATGAATCATGTTGGGATTGTCGGGACGACAATGACTTTGATTGGGGGAGGGTGTAGTGACCCAAGATTTTCACTACGTGTGTGATCCTTCCATGAGTCAATCCAATGAGTTATGTGAGCTAGAAGGGAACCCAACCTATTTATAGGCGAGTTTACATATTCATATGTTTTCATGCTAAAGACAACTTGCCAACACTTGAATTGCGATGGAGGATGATGACTGGAGTGGAAATTTGGGTGGGCGTCCCATGGTGGACATAGTGCCCTCACCAAAAACAGAAAATGAGGGGGTCATCCAACAAAGAGTGCACACAATAAAAGGAAGTGCGTGCAAGAAAAGGAAGACCACGCGTAATAAAAGGAAGCACATGCAATCATAGGAAGAGTGTGTATAAGCAAAGGGAGTGCACACTTTGGCAAGTCAGCTCTAAAATGGTTAAGTGGACAAAGCGACCGAAAGGAGTGCATTGGCTCAGTGACAAAGGGGTGCATCAACTAGAAATGGTGTGTTTATTGGAAAGGGCGCATGCCTATAAAATCCAAGTATGAGGGATTCATTTGGCAAGGAAGTCATGGAATTTTTAGATGAAGAACTCAGTTAATAAAAAGAAGACAAGTCATATTTGAGGCAAGGGAACTTGGTAAGGAATCGAAGGCTGAAGGATGAAGCACAAAGGAGAGAGTCATTCTATTTCTGACTAAAGCAAGAGAAAGGGAGGACGCACTAGGGAAACTTGTTTAAGTAGAGTTGTGTGGTTTCGCACAGGTTGTTTATGTGTGAGAAAAAGCTTCTTTGTATCTCTTTATTTTTGTGGCATGATTTTAGCTCGGCACACTACAGTTCTTGTTAAAAATGATTTTGGGTATTAGGACACTTTGGCCGCCCACACATATGTTTCAGTTTTTCTTGTATGAATGATGTTTCTTTACTGTTGAATAATTCCAAGTATAATAAAAACATGGACATAACTGAGCAACGAATGAAACTAAGTGAAGGCATAGCCCAGGTTGAGTAATTTGGTTTGGTTTTGTCATCGAATGTAAGACTTTGGTGTCACATGGTGACTGGGAGCGTTGGGTGTTTCCTTTTCTCAAATGCAATCTCGCTAGGCCCATGATAGTTTCATTGCAATAGGTTTGTGATAGTGTAGTAGAAAGAATCCTTCTGCGCACTTCCTCTGCATGTGTTCCATATTTTCACCATATTGTTTGTGCACCATAGAATCCTTCTGTGCACTTCCTCTACCTATGTGTCAACTTTGCAGCATATTGTTTGTGAACTCTTTGTAATTGATGGAAACTCTATTGTTGAGCTTCTCCCCCTGTCAATGTGCTCCTCTGGCCTCCACTCCCCCTTGTTGTATGATCCTCTTTGTCGTAGTTTTATTTTTCTCCCCCTTTGACATCAATGGAAAAGATAACTTCCTACTGATTGTGCACATCTTGAGAGTGACTCCCCCTATCAGAATGTTGTTGTCTACGTTGCTCAACTTCTTGTGTTGCTCCTTTTTTCATTGTGCGCAACTACGAGAGAAAATATCGTTATGTGATTCTCTCCCTTTGAAACTAATGACAAATAAATACTTTGAATATTCTCTCCTTCATCCCTTGTTATGTGCATGGAACCATTGTTAAACAAAATATTATCGATAGCCATCGTAAATTTTAACCAGGCACATCTCCACAAAATCAAGCATCTCCCTATTACAACAACAAATGGGGATCCTTTTAAAGTTACATTCAATGCCAAGAAAAGTAATTTATGTGTGATAGTATGCATCATTTCCTCAGGCGGATCTGATCCATCCATAGTTTATGTAACATGCATAAATTCAAGTGTTCTTGCAAAGTGGTGGCCCTCCAGACTGGACAATCCATGCGCTAAGTATAGCCTAGAATTCAAATAACATATTATTATACTGAATATATATGTTTGGTTTTGTAGTATTTCCTACTACATGTGGGATAAAGTTTTTATTGTAATCATCACACTTTCCTTATATTTCAAGCCTCATTTTTGTTTTCTTGTTTTATTTTCTTCAGAATAAAGTTGGGAAATGTGCTTCTACTACGGACGCTCCCATTGACCGCCAAATCATGTTGTGCAATGAATGACGCACTTGGGAAGTAGTGAACCGTGTTCTTTATCCACAACACTTGAGTACAGTAGGATGTTGCAGCTATATACTCTGATACTAAGTTGCTCCCCCTATTGTTGTACTACTAAATCATCACGGTTTTATTGTTGCTCTCCCCCTTTGACTGTGCTACCTTCTCTTGCTTTCTGAAATTTGTACCCCTATATTTATGCTTCATCTTCTTCTTCATAGGTTCTTTTGTTGTGTTGCTCCTCCTTAGATTGTGCTTTCTCTTTTAATTTTATAAAGTAGCTCCCCATATGAATGTATTGTCCTTCCTTGTTGTAATTTCTTATCCTTTTCTGATTTAATATAGCTTTCATCAAACCTCTTATTCTTTTGTCTTTTGCATTTCATTTGTAAAGAGAACATTCATCAACATTTTCTCATTTTGGAGTTCTACTACCAACTCATCCTTGCATCCTTTTCAAAGAGAATGATTTTCTTACTCTTTCTCAACCACATTGGTAGTATTTCAATGATCATCATGGTCATCATCAATTGGATGAGCTTGTTCCTCTTCTTGCAAGGCAAGTAATGTATCATTTATATTAACCATATATTCACATTCAGTTGGTATTGGATATTTAAGAAGGATATTGTCACAATTGATAACATGGAAAAATTTTACTAAGCAACTCATAACTGATAGGATTTGTTGCCTTCAACATTTTCTCACAATATATTGTTTAAAAATGAATCTTTTGTTGTTGTTCAAGAAATGTTCATGTTGCTTGTTCAAGAAATGTTCATCCTCTGTTGATAAATCTGATGAATTAAATTATCCCCTTTGGGTTGGTTACACTTTCTTCCAATATTTTTCAATGTGTCCAAGAATGAAAGCAATTTGTCATCTTCTTGTCTTCATGATGTGAGCCTCCATTATCATTTTTCATATTAGCGTATCTTCACTATCATCAGAAGCTTTCTCACTCTTCATGTAGTATCAATTTTATAGCTTTGCCAATCCATTTTTCTTTAAGAGGAGATAATTAATCTGGTTCCATGTCGTGTGACTTAAACATCCACTATCAACATGAGTTGTTGGTTCACATTCTTCCTTCTTTAGATATTCTTATTTCCTTCTCCACACTTTTTGTGTACTTTTCTTTCTTTTGTTTGCAAATGATACTACTTTCTTTATTTTGAAATATAGAGCTAGCTGAGATTTTTCTTCATCATTCTTATGGTCTTCTGATTTTCTCCTCCATATTTTTGTCCTTATGTATTCATGTTTGACTTGAGTATTTACTTCCTCACTATTTCTGAGATTGCTTCTACAGTACTTCTCTATGTGACCATAGTTGGGCCATTTGTAACATTCAACATTGTAGCGTATGGGAAAAAAAGAGTTGTAGTCTCTATTAGTTGGCCCATGAAAACTTATACTTTGATGATGTATTTTGCTTCCATTTCTAAGGTCATCATTTCTTCCATAACTACTACAGTTTTTTGCTTTATGCCCAAAAATTTTGCAAGAAAAATAGTAACTAGAAAAGAAACTTTGATACTTGGTAGTAAATTATCTCCTTGGATGCGCATTTCTTCTAAGCTCATTCCTATCATACCTTATTTGATTTCACTTTCTTTCCATGTTATATTCACTACAATTGGGACAAGTTTCTAACCTTGTTTGCTTCACCACAAATTGTTAGTCAAGGAGATTACTCCAACAAAAATAACTTGCACATTATGAACATCGGCTCCAAAAAAATGCAAGCCTCTCTAAAGTGATGTTATGTATCAGAAAAACACTATTCCCAAAGTCTCTAGCCTCTATCAGCATCTACTTGAAGTGTGTTTGAAATTATGTTGGAACATAGAGAAATTATTCTTGCATTGGAGGAGTTCAATCATATGAACACACTAAAATTTCTTGGAAATAAGTTTACATGGAGCACAAAGGATACAGGTGCTACAACAATACTAAAATTCCTTATACCCAATATGTCATGATGTTGTCAGAAATTGAGAAGGTGGTGGATGCTTCTCAATAGGTTGTATACTCTGCATCGTGATGAGTGGATTCATTTTTGAATAATAATTGCATGCAATGGTTGCTCCTAATAACCAACGTAATCCAACAATTCTTTAGATTTGACAATGGTTATATCAAATATATCAAAAGAGACTCCTACATTGCAATCTAATGAAAGTCAAAGATGTTGTGTTTTCATATATCCACTAAATGAGACAGGGTCTTAGATCAATGATTCAACATTTACCCAATTAGGTATTTTGCAATATTATCAGTGTCGAATTAAAGGTCACTATATGTTTGAGGTCCTTCAAGAATTGTTTGGAGTCTTCTTTCCCTACTATTGACTAGTCCAGATGGTCTGTCAAGAAAGTAAAGGAAAATGCTCGATGGAAGGTCCCAATTAGACCTACTCTCATTTGGGATGGCACTTCTAACCAATATGTGGGCATATTTTCCACTTAAGGGTTTCTAATTAATAATATGAGGACAGATTTTCATCCATAGAAAATTAAATCTAAATTGAATTGTTTATATTTGAACTAAAGTTATTCTATTCTAACCTAATTCTATTTTATCCTATCTTGATCATGAGCAAGTCTACCAAGATAGATACAATATAAAATGATATTATTGACAGTAGAATTAGTTCATATAAATCAATAACATGTTGAAACAATAAAGCTACAAACAAAATAACAAATAGTTGCAAACCATATATGTGGCTTTACCATTGTATCCATTAGAAATTACAACAACATAAGCATCCTAAATGACATACATAGAAATAGTTCATATGACATTCATCCAATAAAAATTATAAAACAAAAACATATGCAGAGTAGTCCCATACATATTTGCTAAGAGTCATGACTTCAAAATTGTCTTATGCTCTTTATTATCTCATAAATAGTAGTACCATATGATATTACAATGGGAAAAAGTCCTCAAATATTCAATAGATTTCCATTTTATAAAACAAGAGAATCTGTTTACATTCTGTAACTTTGATTATTTCATATGATGATTACACTTTGTAGTTTCATATTCTTATAATATGTGTACAATCAGATTCTATGGAGAAATAAACATTATACAAAAATTATGAGGCTTTCTTGGATGCTATGTTATCTCTATAGGTTTTCCACAATTCGTAGTTGCTCGGGACTTCTTCTACTCTGTTTAGCTGCATATTTTCCACCTGTAGCTCACCATCACATATCTAGGAAACTACTTCTCTTTTCATATCCTTTTGAATTCCTTTGAGATAATTATTTGCAGAAGTAATCAATTTGATCGGTTTTATCAAGTATTCATTTAATATGTCTTTATTGAACTCTTTGATCTAATCAATTACTTTCTTGTTTAGGTCTTCATTTTCTTCTACCTCTTTAATTATTAATTCACTTGGGGCTACTTCATATAACTTTTCCATGACTTTCATTCCAAAATATTCTCTTAGATCATCCAAACAATTCTAAATCCTGTTGCAAGATTTGGTATCAAGTTCTTGGGTTTCTTGGGCATCTTCAAATATGGTCTTCCAGGAGTCAAGAAACGCTTGGTCTTTTAACTTTTTCTTCACATTGTATCTGACCAATGTAGAAGGTGCCTTAAGATATACATCTCTCCAATCCACAATCTTGTCAAAATCATCTTAAGCCCTTTTGTATTGTCTTTTCTGCTCATCTATCTGGTCTGATAACCTGATCAAATCATCTTGGTGTCTCTAGATGCTATTCAATGTGTAGAAGAATTCCCTTTGGATTTTTCTCATGTCTTCATTTGCATTGCTAGATTCTTCTTTTACATCTTCTAAGATAATCATTTCTTTGTTGCTTTCCTTAATGATGTCTTCCATTTCCTGCTTCTCTTGTTCATGAAGCTCTAAAATTTTGTGCCCCTGTTGCTCTAAGAGTTTGGTTTGTTTCTAGTGTTCTGCCTCTAGACCTGTTATTTCCTATGCATGCAATGCTTTCAAGTTTTTTATTTATTTTGAGTGTGATCCTTTCATAGATTTCAAATCTTCTTTATGCAATTGTTCAGATTTAGTGGTCTACTTCTTAAACACATCCTCTAAATTTTCCCTTTGGAATTTTAGTCGCCCTTCCAACTCTGCCACATTTTCCTTATAGAGGTCCAATGTAGCACTTAATTCACATACAGAGGCAGAATTTTCCCATGCAAATGGACTTAAAGCTGAAGCATTATCTAGGGAATTAACATAAGGATTTGGTTGTAATTTCCATTAATTTGTCTTGTTGGGAGATCCTTTATTGGGAGGGTCTTCACCCCTTTTCCTTTTGGTTGATGTTTTTCCAATTCCTCTCTTTGAATTGTTGTAATAATACTCACCTACAGCTACCACAACACCTTCTAACTCTATCAATTGAGAAGAGTAGGAGAAGTTTCTTGGTATTGAGTTTAGGGGGGTACCAACACAAATGGGTGTGTTCACTATTGTAATCATTTTTACGGTACTAGGGCTTGCTCCTCTATTTCTATCCTCATCCATTTTTCTCTTCTTTTGTCTTTCTTCCTCTTCAAATACTTATTATTTTTTCTTTTTCTCCTCTTCCTCTTTCTTCCTCATGTACTCATTTTTCTTTTATTCTTCCTTTCTCTTCAGTTCTTCCTCAACGGTCCTTTTCTTTTCCTCTTCTTCCTTCCTCTTCTCTACTTCAGTAGCGCTTTTTTGTTCTACTTTAGAAATCTTCTCCTTTTCTTCCTCTTTTTTCTTCATTTCCTCTTCTACAACCTTTCAATCTACATCTTCCATTTTTCTTTTCTCTTCCAACTCTGCTATTTTATTTTTCTCAGCTTCAGTCTTTTTCTTTTCCTCTAGCTCAACTCTTTTTTTGTCTTCTTCAACAACCTTTTGAACTACTTCCTCATTTTTCCTATGTTCCTCTGATTTGTCCTTTTCCTTGTCCCCTTTCCCCTCCCCATCATACTGCCTTGAAATTTAAGTGTAGACCAAATTTCCACTACCACAATCACTGCCACTATTAATCTATCACTGTATCCAACTTGTCACATCAACTTGTCACTGTAGCCAACATGTCATTGTTCATTGATACTCAACCAGATCCTCTCACATGGGTCATATACCAAAGACACCTCTCAACTATATGTCAAATATCACCAACACATGCCTCTACCAAGCATGTACCAAGATCACCAACATATCATCACAAGATATGTGTCTCAAGCATGTACCAAACCATCAACATGTACCATACCAAGCATCAATCGTGTACCACAATAAGTGCATCAACCATGCACCAACACTTGTACCATACCATGTGCCAACCACGCACATCAACACATGTACCATACCACGTGCCAACCATGTACATCAACACATGTACCAATATCAACCATATGCCAAGAATATGTGCCAACTATGTACCAAACATGTACCACCAACAAGTTCCTCTAAAAATGCACCATACCATCAACCATATACCTCAAACAACAAACCATGTGCCAAGTATCCAAGATGTGCCTCAATGTACCAAAGACTTGCCTCAACCAAGCATCATCCACATGTAACCAAACCAAATTCCAAAGAACCAATAATGCAGTTCTAACCATGTATCATATCATCAACCAAGGTGTACCATATCACATACCATCACCACCATGCCTTAAGCATGTACCATACCATGACCAGGCATAAGAAATATTCACATAATAATACATGTAACATGTAGCTAACTTGGTGTACTATAACACTGAATTGTAACTCTTCCACATCCTTCAGCACCTTGGTACCAACATCTGTATCAAATTTTTATTTAACCTCGTGAGACTAAGACTCCCTGTAACGCGGGGCCTCACATGATGACTATTGTGCAACCTGCGGGGTCCTTGTGGGACATCCAATCCCTGACCCTTGAGGGCCAGCCAAATTAGAGTTATAGAAAAACCATAGCACTCTTCATCTCCGAAACTTTCTCTCTTTCTTCACACTTTTTTCGCTGCCTCAGAATTGATGTCAAATTGACCAATAGACCAAAATATTAGACCATAACATTCTCACAAGATAGATATTCAATGAATGTGTGTATGTATGTATGAGAGACTCCTTGAGGTGTATTTATACTTTTTCTTAGTAACCTCGTTCCTTAATCTTATGTATTCTTGAATTTCTTGTTACAACCACTTTACCCTTTCATTAATTTACTTGCAACCATCTAGGGGGCTCCTGACCATTATTCAGTACTTCTAAATTCACAAGGACATAACTCCTCAATCGTGAGGAACCACGTACCATACCACCTATTAGCGCTGCCATTTTTCTTTCCGTTTAGAGTCGGTTTCATTCAAGTAATGGCCCATGTGTCCAAACATGTGAAGTCGGGTACGTAGAAATGAAAGGGTCGAAGTCATCAAGTGGTCGGTTGGCCATTGGAAACGGGAAGGGATGTTAGATTCAAAAATATGCATAAACGGTACAGGTATGTCGTTTCCAAAAGGTCAGGTACCGTCAAAATTAGTCTCTACGTGCCCCCAGGTCGAGTCAAGTAGTTAATGGAAGTCGCGTTGGTAAGTGTTGTAACTATTATCAGTCCATCATGAGAGCTGAAGGAATGAAAAATTGTAGTGTTCATATAATATATACTCTGCATCCTTTATCGCCTGTACTTTACATGCGGGTATGTGTTATGGAAAATATGCATCTCTACTTGAAACATCCAGTCACCATGAATTCAGTATTCTTTGGCACGATTCTTTTCTCTGTCTGGTCGGTTATAAATCCCATAGGTTATTCACCCAAGACGTTCAGGAATTCGTATTCAGGCTCTGTCTATAAGTTTCTTCATAGGATGAGGTCGATAATATTCTCCATCTTGGGCATCTGCTCAATACACTGTGTGCAAGACAGATATTGGTCTCACCATGGCGACCTCTCAGAACGTGAAGAAGGTTACACACAGTGGAAGGATCGCTAGAACCAAGCCCTAGAGCGATTGGGATTCATTTTCTCTCAGAACAGGCATCCCCAAATATGAAAGGGAGATTTTTCCTTCACCTGCGGGAACGACGACATCGCACCACGCAGGACTTGGAAAGGAATAAACTATGTAGGAAGGAAGGATGGTTGAAGCTTTGTCTCCTCAACAGCGGATACCTCGGAAAAGAAGCAGACCAAGGAAGAACAAGGAAGTTGTGGAAACTCGAATCTCAAATGAGCCGTGTGCACGATCGATCACTAAAAAATTACTTATGTGCGTCGTCCGCCTGGAGCCTTTGGAAGGTACCAGCCAAGAAAGCAGGAGAAAGACGAGGAGGATGGATGCCTCGAGCTCAAATGATCAAGAGACAACTCAACAGTTGAACCAAGAAAATCTAGCCATCGTCGAATTGTACCAAGAAAACAGGGAGTTGAGACAACAGCTGGCGACAAAGATCACGGAAGCATCAGCACACAAGGTCATGAAGGAAACATGGTGTGGTTAAAAAGACAACTCTGGGAGGTGCAGGATATGATTGTACAGCTACACGAAGCACAACGGCTGTCAGAAGAAAGGAATGTCAGACACTTCAGAGAATGTGAATTGGTCAAAGAGATAGCCTGCGTAGATCTTGCCAGTGAGCAAAAGAAACAAGATTAGTCGATTTCTTTCCTGTATTCACAAGCGGAAGGTAAATCTTGATAATTTTTTAAGGAAACATCGCCCGAGACATTTTTCCATTTTCCTAATGGCCATGACTGTCTACCTCCACTTGCCATGCATATTTCTCCCCAGCACATGAACGCGAGACA
>JASDQU010754771.1:5616-20979 GCA_032191745.1 Picea mariana
ACCCAAAAAAAAAAATCGGGGTGTTGCACTAAACGCTGTGCGTAACCAGGGGGGGGCATACCTGCCCCCCCCTGGGACCCCCCTAGGAAAGCACCCGGTGCACACGGCACAAATAGAGCTAGTTGTCTAACTTGATGCACCCACACACACACATGCAAAGAATATAACACATACCCAACAAAGAAGACCTGATAGTAAATCAAGTCGTGAAGCTTGTTGAAGCCATTCAGTAGCTTCAACAGAGGGTCGCAAAACTAGAGATACAAATAGTGCCAAGCACTCTGTAGGAAGTGTGATACCAGAGAGAAGAAACTGTCTGAAGAACAGTTGAAAGGATCAAATAATTAGTCGTGGAATGTAAACAACTGAGCAATTGTAGTGCGCAGACTTATGAGCGCCTTACCGAGGACCCTAAACTAAAAACACTGGAGTCGTAGCTCCAAGAATCAAAGAAGAAAGCATCAACAGTACAAGCACAGTTGAAACTTCTGTCAGCTATTGAGAGGATGAAAATATCCCAAGAATAGTGCACAGCTCAACAACAAGTCCATGCCATACAATGAAAATTCATGGAAGTGACTCAGAAGCTCCAGCCATTCCAGGATGCAACTTGCCTACTTTTTTAGGAGATTGAAGGCTGAGGAGAAGATCTAGAACAAGTAGTCACTTCGGTAGAACAACACTTAGAGGGACCTTTGAATGAGGCATTTATTCAATATTTCGTCGAGCAGGAGGCCTTGGCGCAGCAACAGATTGAAGTAGCTTGAGCCAAGCTTGAGGCTTTTGAGGCAAAGTTGCCCAGACCAGAGTGACTCGGGATGAAACACAGGTGAGTGTTGGGGGCTTGTTGGCCCTTGACCAAGTTTTGGAGATCCTTGGTCATGTTTGACCTCTTTTGGGACTTCGACAAATTGGTCGAAGGTGGAGCGCAAGTCGAAGCAGAGATCACGGAATCTCGACCCCTTTTTAGGGCAATTTTTGGGATTAGGGTTTATTTAACGGATATGGGATGTCAACCTATGGGTTTACCCATGTTTAGGCCCATTTTGTAATGTATAAATAGATAGATAGGCGATGTAATAAAGAATAATATGTTAAGTGCTATAGTTTAATCTATGTGATTACAAAGGCTTTGTGCATAGTGTCTGTTGAGAATTGCAGAGCTAAGTGCAAGTAATTGTAAGAAGGATTTGTGCTTAAACCTAGCTCAGGGAAGGAGGATCTGTCGAGGTGTGTGGAGATATCAGATTCTATGTGGAGTGGGTTCCTATGGCTCTGTTCTTGTAGAATATCGAGAGAAGATAATAAAGAAGAGAAGAGTTGGTGGACGTAACCCCACACTGGGGTGAACCACATATATCATGTGTTATGGTTGCTTTGTGCATTATGGTTGTATGTTAGTGATGTGATTTATGCTTAGTTCTGATATATATATATATATGTATGATGCATATGGTATACTATATTAGTGCTTAGTAATGTGAATGAATGCTAGATCTGATCTCTTTCCATATGCTAAGTGCTTAGATGTGTTAGATCTAGTTGAATACTGCGTTGTTTTGTAACTAGGGCTTGGATCTGCGATGTGAATAAGGGTTAATTACTAATGAATGTTAACTTCTAAGTGCTTTGTTAAGTGGTATAATCACATATTTTTGTCCCATCTAGGTTTCAGACATTTGAGTCCTGCAACCACCCCTACCTCTACCTCGAGTGAGACTTCATCTGCTTCGTAGGTGTTGCCGAAAGGGCCTGTAGTTAGGGTTTTGCTGGTGCATTGTTGAAGCGTTGAACTCTGGGTTTTCCCCTATGCCAACACATTTCTTGACAGTTTCAATACTTTGACTTCATTCCCAATGATTTGTGTTCTTCATAGTTTACCAAACCCATTTAGAAAAGAAATATTCAAAAACATTGTATTATACTGACAGAATATCTATCCATTGCCTAAGAAATACAACTAGCCTTTGAAATGAAATTGGAGGGATGAGATTGTAAGAGAGAGCCCTCTCTGATTTTGGAATGGCTAGCTTTCAGCCTGCAAGTAGGTTGAACAAGTCACCTTGGTACCCTTCTAAATTAGTCATAGAATGATTTACTTGGTGTTAACAGAAAGCATAGGACAACATTCCTTCACCAAGAACCTATGGCTAAAGCTAGAGAAGGTATATCAAGACAAAATAAAAGACACTAAAGACAATTCCATCAAGGACAATGAAGGTAAAGACTCTCCAAAATCTTTTGATTGCAATAATTATAAGTGTGATGATGTTGAATGTTCTCCTACAAATGAATAAGAATATCTAGAAGTAGTTTGAGTAGAATCATTTGACAATTATCTTATAGATGAAGAGGAAGATTTGTTGAAGCTTAAAGATACATTTTTATATGAGTTGGTCGATGTTAGCTATGAACTAGGAAACAATTCAACTTATTTTTAGTATCTTGAAAAATACACTAAGGAAGCACTAGAAAAGTACCCAAGGCATACCATGGCACTAAAGAAACTACTCAAGGGACAAGAAGAAAGTAAAAAGACTCAATTAGAATAAAAAGAAGAAGATATCAAAAGAGTAAATAATGAAATAATTAGTCAAATAGAAGAAAAGAAGAAGGTAGATGATGAGCTTAGCAAAATTCTTGAATTCAATGTCAATATAAAATCCCAAATTGAAGAAACCAAAAGGATAGAGGAACTATTGAAGAATCAAGTAAATGAAGAAAAAGAGTCATGCCATAAGTTGGAAGTAGAAGTTGTTGATCTCAGAAAGAAAGTAGAGAATTCAAGCACTCACATCAAGTTCATGACTAGTTCAACAATCTTGGATGAAATCCTAAATAGACAAATATCTCCAAATGATAAATCAGGTCTTGAATACAAAAAGGAAGTTGCATACTCTGAATCTATCACTTCTAAGAAGCATGAGGAAAGACCTTCATTCTCAAAAGGTGGAAGCAAAGTTGGAATTCAAGTACCTACACAAAGAAAGGAAACCTTAAAAAGAATAGAGCAAACAAGACATCAAGAATCCATCCCTACACCTCAATGAAAATTTAGAAAAGAGACACCTTCAAGGTGGACACCAAAGAAAAGGTATGAAAATGTTTTTCATGGTCACTACTTCTAATATAATGAATATGGTCAAAAATCTTTGGATTGCATGCATTATGCAAGGAAATATGTTGGAATGTTCCATAACATCCTAAGATGTTGGACATGTAATCCAATGGGACACATTGTTGTTCATTGTCACATCATGATATGTTACAGCTGCAGTGGCTTTGGCCACAAAGCTCAAGATTGTTGGAATTCAAGAAGACAGTCAATGAGGAGTGCTTCATATATAATCGCAAGAATAGCACATGTAAAATGGAAGGAAGACAATGTTGAAAGGATGGAAGCTCATAGTACAAGTACAGAGAAACCAGGATACCCTCAGAAGTGGATGAAGAAGACTAAACAACCAAGACCATGTGGTTGAGCTACATATTGGGACATGTAGTTGATGAATTGATGAGGTGGTTATGTTGTACATCATTGATGATTCATAACTTTATCTATAGTTGATGCATGATTGGTACATACTTGGTAGATTGGTTGAGGCACTTGCTAGTAGTATGATTGGCACAAGGTTTATGGTTAATATGGCATACATGTATGGGAACACATCTTGATTGTGGTTCATATTGTTGAGGTTTGGTGCATGGTTGATGCACTTGCTTTGGTACATGATGTATGGGATGATATATTTGAGACACTTGTTATGATGCTTGGTTGATATATTGATGGTTTAGATACGTGGTTGTGGAACTTGGTTCATGGTAGAGGAATATCATGAGTGATATGACACTTGTTTGAGGCACATGGTTGGCATGTTCGTAGAGGCATATGGTTGGTACATAGTTGGAACATGTTCTTGGCATATGGTGGGTACACAGTTGGAACATGTTCTTGGCATATGGTTGATACACTCCATTGATGATATATTATGGTATATTGTATGGTATTGATGTACATGGTTTTTTTGCATGGTTGGCACACAATATGACACAAAATGTACATGGTTGATGTTTTGTTCATTCATTGTTGACATATATTTTTCTTCATGATGTATGGTATGGAACGATTTTGATGCATGGACGGGTCCAAGGATCATCATAGGAAGAGAATATCATTCTTGAGTAGTTGATATATGTTTTGGTTGAGCAATAGAATTTGCATTAGAAGCAGATTGCAGTGGTAGCATATTGTTCATCTTGCAAATAAGATAGGGGGAGACAAACCCAGAGCAAGAGTTAATATTCTTCCCACGATTGGTTACAGTAGTATGATTCCAGGAGGAGAGATGATTTGTAGCCATGATATTAGCATTGCATCAAAGTGATATCCCTTGTCCAAATGGGGAGATATTATTAAAAGGAAGCTCAAAGGCATCCAGATAGGGGGAGCATCCCTAATGAGAGTTCGGGCAAGGGGAGAAGCCCCAAGGAGAGAACTACCCTTTGTCATTGATGTCAAAGGGGAAGAGATAGCCACATTGATGTGGCGAGATGAACATTGATGAGGAGCGATGATCACAGAGGGAGAATGAGCATTGCCATGTCCAAGTGTTTCCATCAATGATTGGTGTTGACATTAATGTTGGTGTTTCCATCAATGCCAAAGGGGGAGATTGTTGTAATATGTTGTCATTGATGTCAAAGGATTGATTTCAAAGGTTTGATGTCAAGTATTTTCATAGTGATGTGTTTGTATCACTGATAGATTGATTATTGGTTATATGGTCATTGATGTAATTTTTGTCAAAGGGTTGATGTCAAGTGGTGTCATAATGATGTGTTGATATTAAAGGGAGTTGTATCATTGATCTCATTCCATGGTTGATAGGAAGAACCAAATGGATAAACTCCAAAGTGGTCCCCTTATGGTGAAATCCCTTATGGGAAGATTCTCTTGGACAAAGTTCAAAAAGTGGTCCCCTTATGGTGAAAGCCCTCATGGGAAGATGCTTTGTGAAGTCCAAATGGTTAGGTGGTTGAGTATCCTAGCAGTGTGGTTATGGAACCCAAGTTTGATTGAGGAATAATGTAATGAAGATCAATGAATTTGTAGGAGAAACTATTCCATATGGATAGTATATGTCATGTCCTTTCTGATGATATGTGGAACGTCACATAACTCCTCACGGTTAGAGATTTATGGCCATGTGAAGTTGGAGAACCCTCATGAGTTATGTAGAAGCCCCTAGAAGGTCAAACAAGTCAAATTATTCTAGAAGCTTCTAGAAGAAGTTGACCAATCAAAGTGGTTAGTCATGGGTTAAGTGGTTGCAACAAGAAAACAATTAAAAATAAATTAATTGCAACTAAAAGTGGAGAGTTTACTATTTATGGATAAAGTGGTTGTAAGTGGACAAAGTGGTTAGAAGTGGGTTAGCCCCAAAAGAAGAAACTTGGGTAAGTTTGTTAGAAGATAAAAACTATAGGAAGGTACTTGGAGAAGTATAAATAAGAGAGCAAGGGTCTCTTATTAGAATGTTCTTTGAGCATATTGAATATCCATTTGTGAAAGGTTTTTTGGGAAGGTATTATTAATCAAGAGAATTTGCGACAGAAAAATCATGGAAGAAGAAAAGAGGCAACAAAATCAAGGAAAAATTGCAGCAAAAAAACAACGGCAGAAGAATCATGGCAGTAGAACTGCAACAACAAAATCGCAGATGCAGAATCACAATAGCAAAACCAGAGCAGCAAATTTGGCAACTACAGAAAGTTGGGAGTTTGGTAACCACATCAGATTTGCATATTGCAGTTGCTCCAATTGTTTCATGGTATGGTATAGGTCTTGATAATTGCTACAGGATTAAAGGTATGGTTTTGGCACATCTTCTTGCTTATATCCTAGCTCAGGCTCACAAGGATATTGGCAAGTTTCAAAATGTATCCTTCCATCAAGTTTTGATAGAGAATAATCAACAAGCATATGTATATTCCAATGAGGAATACAAGCTAAAAGAGGGGGTCATAATAGGATTAATGAGTCTATTGGGAACCAAAAAGTTCCTTAACCAATGTACATTGAAATTGAAGCACAGATGCCCCCAAGGTGTAGGGAATTTGGTGATAGAGTGTACTATTAAGGGACTTTGTTATGTGAAGTAATCGGTTTGAAACCTCAGCTTACCTTGTGTGTTTTGTATGGGGAATCATGGGAACACCTAAAGTTTATAGTGGTAGCAGTCAAATAACTCAACCCTGTGTCATGTGAGAACAAGCCTGACTAGTTATCAATTCTGCCAGTCTCAAAAAACAAAATTGAAGGAGAGATAAGTTGCATTAAATTTCACTATGTTGAGGAAATATGGGCCTCCACTACATCGGATGGCAAGAATTATGAAATGACTAGGGTACTTCTCTTCATGCTTGACATCAAGGAGTAGCATGAATTTGAAGAAGAAACTTGGGTATATCATTTTTTTGTGGGATAATGGATTTTTGGTGAGTCAGATGTCCTAAGGAACTCAAATTTTGGCTCAAGGTATCACCTGCATCCACATATACAATGCTTGATCAGCAATCATAACCCATAAAAACATGAAAATCTCCAAAAAAGATGAGTTTTTACACCCTTCAGCTTTGCCTCACAAGTGCGGTTGTTTTTCCCACAGGTGCACACAAATGCGCGCCTATTCATCCCCCAATCACACACTCATGCACGACTATCGACCATACAAAGGTGCATTCATGCGCCCCTGTCACACATACAGGCACGCATCATAGCGCACATGTTAACTACACAGTTATGCACGCATGCACAGCTGTTAGGGGCACAGACGTGCATGCATGAGTTGTTGTGACTTACACAGGCACACATGCCATGTGCACCTATTTTCCCTATTAGGACGCCCCCATGCATGGATGACTGAATTACAAGCACACACCCATGCACACACATTTATCGATCGCTCACACACTGAGGGGACCACACCCACAAAACCCCCTGTACGGCCCTCTGTACAGGCCATAGCCAAAAACAAAAACCCTAATTCTATGCAGGAGGATACGACAACCAACCTGAAGCTCACTGATCCTAACTCGGTTACCTCGATCTCCCAGAATCTCCCAATCTCCTCTACAATCGCTTGTGCACTCAATAAGATAGTAGGTACAAATGAGGTGGCATTATGGGCCCTACAGCTATATATAGTCCATTTTTCCAAACTTCCAGACTCATTTCCGGGAGCTCTGGGTGTCCTTTTTTCAATCTGTCTTCAGCCATGGGATCAGGACCCCATCACCTACAAAATTCCCTTCATTGGAACACTTTCCATCCTCCACCCCTGAGAGGCATTGTTCTCATCTAACGCTTAGGTATGCATGCTTAGATTCACATATTATTGAATAATTGTTATATGATCTTTCTCTTCAGATATTGTACATGTCGGGTATTCGATTTTCATGTGTGCAGGTACTTGATCATTACACATCAGCAGTCTCCTTCCAGGTATATTATTGACACTGGCATGTAGTCATTCCCTCTGAATATAAAAATGCATCTCCCGGTCACACCCTTCAATCTTTGTCTCTAGGATCCCTATATCTATCTCTATAGTACTATCACCTCCATTGCACTTCGGTACTGACACCCAGTAGCACTCTCCCCCACATGAGTTGTCCCATTCATAGTCCCCTTAACACTTTTACACTCATGTTGTTTTCACCCTTTAGGGATGGGAGTCTCAATAGTCTTACACATCATCGAGAACTAGCCACATATCCATTCTCCTCATTTTGCTAGCCTACCCAATGGACTCCCAGATTACTTCATCATGGTTCTAGTTTTGACTACACCTCTATAGTATCATTAACCATCCATTTCACCCACCATCAGTTTTCCCATCTGTAAATTGTTCTCCATACATTTCCCTAATACAGAAACCTGCCTATGGGGCCCCCACCCTCCACTTGTTTTTCGAGCACCTTCTACCCTCATCAGGCCAAGCCATCTTCCACTGGGGCACCCATTTTTGTATCTGCACAGTTATCCCAACTTATTTTTTTTTATTCTTTTGGTAATTGTACAAACCATTTTTCCGCATTTTCATAGCTTTTTGTTGTTTCCTTTAGTGACCTTCCTTTCCCTAGCAAAGCAACCCTTGTCTCCCTTGGTTGGGGCATTTTTCACTTCTCGATATCAATAAAATTATCCATAAACCTCGAGTATCCTACAGCCCATACACCTTTTGATCTATGTGCTTATCCATTTTGTCATGCCTCTGGCACAATTTACCATCATCTAGTTGTCCCCCTGACACTAGATTCAGTTTCATGGTTGCTACCACCTTACATATCTCCCTAACCAACGACAGTCTTGAGTCTCACTACTCCTAGACTTCGTCCATGTTACTCATCAATTCCTGATTTTATCTAAGTGGATTTTGTGAAGCCCTCCACTTTGTGAAGTCGCGTCTCCCTTTCTGTCGACATCAGCATAGTTTCTAGAAGGGCGACCGTATCTTGACTCTCATTACCTTTACAATGAGGAGTCTTGGATGGCATAGGGAAACCCACCATTGTTCTCTACTGTCGTTGACCCCCTTAACATTCGACTTCAACACTATCTCATGTTATGGTGAGTCTTACTTTGCAACTATTACAATCATTTTATCTTAGCCGAAGACCTCTGAAATTTGATAGACTATCAATGTCTACCCATTTATCGACACTTCCCATAGGTGTCCTTACTTCTTTTTTCAGAGCTTGTTCACCATCATAATTATCCTCTGTTATTTTCAAAATGCCCTGGAGGGAACTGTAGTGACCTACGTCCAACAACAGCTTCAGTCACTGTATTTTGAGTTACATGACACATGCATGGGGCATGCCCACCTCGTTTGTACACAGTTCTATTTTTTCCACACCCTGAGAAAAGCTTGGGTCCGACAAGTCCCCCTCTCCTTCCAATGAATCGCTCTTTCTTACACAGGTACTATCAGTAGAAGAAACATTGATGTATTTCGGATATACGTATGCTCCTAACCTCACACATCAGGGGGCATCTGTTATCATTGAAATTTTGTCCGCAAATGGTTACAGGAATCCATCATCTCCAAACAGCTATTAGTTCACCCATGGACCAAAAATGCATTTCCAAAAGTCCCAAAACTATACAATCAGCAATAAAATCAGCATGCTCTAAGACTACACAGGGAGCGTGCACACATGCGCCATTCAGAAACGTGGGGAAAAGCACACATGTGCACGATGTGTGATTGTGGACGCAAAAAACTGTGCATTTATGATATTGGTCGACCTCGCACCCACTTATAGTTCAGCTTCCAAGTCGGTTTGACATCCAAATCTCAGCTGAATCTGGCCGGGTGGCTGGTCAAAGACCTAAGGGTGCCCTAAATGGCCCCTTGTTCACACTAAAATCTAGTTGAATAATGCCTCAAAGTTATGCTATAAAAGGAATCCATGGGTGCACTACATTTTCAAGGAATTCATTTGTATTGTTATGCTGCTGATATTCTCTTGGAGGATCCTCTTTCCTCATCAAGATTATGCTAGCACCATTGCACTTAACCATTCATATCACCTCTAGAATGAATGTTCTTTGGATTCTCTTCACCATTTCATTCTATTTCCTCATTTGTAAGAAGATATCAATATTTGGGGGTCCAAGAGCCCTCCCTTGGAGGAAGAGGGAACCCAAAGTCTCCCTTTCTCTTCGGTGTTTTCTTTCCACTAATACAATCCTTTCCATTGGTGGCTTGAGTCTTGTTTGTTCCTTGTTCTTATGTTCTTATGCACTATAGTTTAATTTTTTTTATCATTCTTAGTTTAATTCTTTTCTTATCTTTTATGATTTATCTTTCTAACCCTTTTCTTTACTATTGTCTTGCCTAGCTGACCTAAATGGGATTGTAAGCACCATTATTTTGCTCATTTAGGTGACAAAAGAGGTGCAATAGATTGGCGACTCCACTGGGGAAAGGTATCAATTTCCTACCCCATTTAGGTTATTTTAGTTCTTCTTTTTGTTTCTTTAACTTGTAGGGATCATAATCGGCCCAAGCCAACCTACAAAAGGCCAATTTCAAAGCTAAGTAGACAGAATTTCATCTGAAATTTTCTTCATGACCATGTAATAGACAGTGTGCACATGTTTTAACCCACAGGCACGTCTTCAGTGCACTTGCGCCAAAACCACTATATCACTCAGCACCTTCTACAGACCTCCGCCCATAAATCACTTTTAGTTTGCGCATTGGTGCTGAGAGTGCCTCTGTATTTTTTGAGGCCCGCGCACCTATGCAGAAAAACACACATTGTAAGCTTTTTGTGATCTCTGAAAGTTCCATAGCCTTCTTAAATTTGATTCCATGCATATTGTAATCTGCACCACACTTACATTCCCTCTCCATATAAAGGGAATAGTCAAAACGTAGGCACTTAGGGGGTTAAAAATCATTATTTTTTCTCTTTTGCTTTCATGTTTCCACATGGATGGCTTGCTTTGATTAAAGTTTAAGTTGGAATCATTCTACATCACATATAAAACTTGCATTGGGACCATAAATTGGATATCAATCATTGATTATGCTCTTCTCTCACGCCCCAAAGAGATCTTGAGAATCAAAAAGAGGTTGAAGGAAAATTTAATCTCCCTTAGAAAAGACAAAATCTTTAGGAGAGGACAACAGCCCCCCCCGGACTCCTCTTAGTGTATTTTTTCAAACACATCTTAAGATTGTAATGGGCCCATACATGTCCACATGCTACAAAGATAGGATAGTGTTGAAATTTACTTTCTTAGATTAAATCACTAGGGAAGTTTTAAGGTTTTGTAATGGGCCCATACATGCCCACATGTCCACAATCTAGGATAGTTTCAAAGATTTCTTAGATTAAATCACATTAGGGAGTTAAGGGAATAGTAAGGACCCACATGTCCACATGCTAATTTCCCATGGACTTTAAAATTCTGCAAGGTTGTACCAATGACATTTAGTTAATTAGGTAATCAAGACTTGTAAGGACCAAGCGAAGTCCACATGCAGCAAGGTGACACCTAAATTATTAAAAAATATCCGCACACTTTCACTTGATTCACACAAAAAGTCACTACTCACTCAGTTTCATCTTGAAACATGGAGTTTAAAGTAAGTTTCCTCCAAAGGGATTCCAAAACACCCCAACATTTTCTTGACGAAACTCTCCACTCCCACTTAATTTCAATGAGATTGGCTCACACCCCCAATCTCTCAAACAACCACACCTAAGATGTTTCTAAAAAACTCACTAATTTTTCCTCCATAGGAGGTGCCAAAAGAATTGTTTTAGTCTAGGTAGGATTCTGGGGATAGGCATCCAAATAACTCCTTGTTTTCTGGTTCTCGCATCTTCAAACAATAGAAGTTGTTACATAGGGAGCTTTAAATCCTCCAAGTCAAGTGTTCCTAACACCATAAGGCAGGGAAATACCCATGAAGGGTTGAAGGCTGAGGTCTGGTTGTTCTGTGCGTCCCCCCTTGAGGCACCCACCTCTTGGACGAGATCCAGCCCATGACCCATTTCTTAGGCCGAAAATATAAATGTTTCACTTTGACCAAGGTACCTAGTGACCAAATTTTAGGACATCTACCTAGGTGGAAATTGTGGGCTGCAATTGCACCTTGATCAAATTTTGTGTGGCTATTGGGAAATATTTCCAACTCTTTCGAGATATGCACCCTCTACCCCTCATTATAACCAATTACTTTATCCTTCACTAGTTCCTCTTCCAGTGGCTTCAGACCCCACTATTGAGTGTTATTGGAAGGTCCAGTGTTATTTGAGAGGAAGGACATTACGTATTTTAGGACATGAGAATTTGTTTTCTTTGTTCTCCCATGCCGAAAAAATCCACCTACCCACATGTATGCTTCTTTATCAATTGATTTATGTATGATGTTCTCGTGATTATATACGATTGTGAGATATATTGTGAAGGTCCAACTTATACAAAGTCTCTTGTTCATTAATTTCTCTCATCACCATTTGCACACATCAACCTTGCTAGTCGGACATCATAGGGGACCCATAGAACCCCCTTCATTCCAGACGCTTGCTAAATCTCCCTCCCATTCTAGGGGAAGTGCCTAGTCTTGTCAACTCATCGTCCATACTTCCCCACACCCCTGTGAATGATACTGTCTTGGGATCATATTTTCTTGGTTCCACTTTGCTTGGGTCCACTTCCCAAGGTCAAACATCCCCACACACTCCTTTCCACAGAAGCAGGGGGAAAACTTCTTCTCAAGGGGGAAGTAAAAACCCACCTAGTCCCCCTCAAGGGTCAGGTATGAAAAACACTCCCACTATGGTTGGAACTAATCCTCCACCACCACCTCAGATGCCATACTTGGATTCCCTAAACATACCAGATCTGACTAAACTCACCAACTATCCTATATTTTACAACCCCACATTTCCAACAATGCCTACCAAACTGCCTTCATACATCCCCAAGTTTGAAGGAAAAATGGGAGACAATCATGCCAACCATATCATGACCTTTCACTTATGGTGCTCTTCAAATAGCATCATGGATGATTCCATCCAATTGAGGTTATTTCAATGTACACTCACTGGCCCATCAGCTAAGTGGTATGTAGAAGAAAAATCTAGGTCCCATGTGACTTTTGAATCCTTGGCCAAAGCATTCTTGACCTTCTTTCAACTACCAATTCATCATGACAATGGCCTCGAACTACTCTCATAATTTAAACAAACCTCCACCATGCACATCGCTAACCACATTCATGAATGGCATCGGTGACGTAGTCTCTACAGAGCTAAAGCTACTCCACAACAATATCCCAATTGGTTCCTCAAATCACTTGTTTCCCTCCTTGTCAAAGATGTGGCCGCCACCTTCCCCTAGTCTTAAGAATAAGCCATTAGAAAGTCCCAGCAGTTCGAACTCATTTACTCATAGTCAGGGTACTTGTATACAGTACTACTTGATGCCCTGAGACCCATGCCATTCGGCCAGGAAAAACCTGGGATGTCTCACTCAGTGGATGGACTGATTAGTACCACAATTCACATCCCAAACAACCACCAATGTATGGAACCCCTCAATATCCACCTTCATACAGCGAACCCCCTTATTATAATCCTCCCCCTTATCCACAATCATACCCCTTGACCTTTCCTCTGCCCACCAGCGGACCACCGCCAACAAACATAATACGCCCCATAGCTCAACCTAATTTTGGTACCCCCTCCACCTCTGCTTACAACCTAAGCACTAGTGAAACCACCACGCCTTCCTATGCATCCTATGGATTGTTACCATAGCATAATCCATACTTTCCATTTCTTGGTCCCCCCCAACCTATTCCTTCACCACAAGGACAACCACATGTTGGGGTTAACTTTGCTCAACCATCTCCCGTTCAACAATACCAAAATTTTGAACAACAGAATACAGCTAATCCATCCCATCAGTCGAACAATGCCAGAAAGAAAGGAAAAAACTGAAACAATAATAATCTCGAACCAGGAGGAAACCAGAACCAACCCCAGTAGAACCAACCTGCAAGGGGAAACCAAAACCAGGGGAACCAGAACCCTCAAGGGGGAAATAACAACAAACACCAAGGAAAGAACAACAACAATATTTAGACAAACTTCCCTTGTTCCCTTTGTGGTGAGTATGGCCATTATACTCACCATTGCCCCCAAATCACAGAATTCAAATGGATGAAAGAATCTGGTACTGGACAACATCCACCAGCCCCGCCTACCCCCTAGCAGGACCCACAATAATATGTGCAGCACCCACCCCCAGCCGTGTTGCAAAACCCCATACCACATCAAGGGGTGATGAACACCCAACAAGATATGTACCCTACCCCACCACAGGTAGGACCATATCACAACCCAGACAATTTGGTAGATCAAACTATCCTCCTCATTAGTGAGGAAGAGGTCCTTCTACAAACGCGCAATCATCAATACAGCGCACCCTCTAACCCAACTCCCACTACCTCAGAGGCCACCCCAGTCATGACTGGCCCACCTTTGATGATTTCACACCCTAATACTGAAACACCTCTTCACATCCCTCGCATCCCATTGTGAAGGAATGTCCACAACCCTCAAGCTAGGGAAGCCCACAATTATAGTTTGGTCGATGACTTGGCCCAATCCTTCACTACCATGTCAGTCTTAGAAGTTCTTAAAACCTTTCCTACTCAACGAAAGTCATTACTTTCCTCTCTAAGGGAAATCGACCCTACTGATACTCGACTCATCACATTTGATTTCAACAGTGGAGAACCTCGTCTCCCTGCTCTTGTCTCTTTTCAAATACCGATTAAAATATGGAACATCAATGTTCATCACTGCATCATTGATGAAGGTACATCCACACTCATCATGTCCAAAAATATTTGGCAGAAACTTGGCTCTCCAAAGTTAATACCATCCACTATTACTCTGAGGGCTTACGATGGATGACCCTCGTCTCCCAAGGGGATCTTCCAAAATGTCCCTGTTGAACTCGGGGGAAAAACTATCCTTATTGAAATTGAGATTATCGATGCCCCACTCAACTACAATATTTTGTTTGGTCGTAGCTACATGTATGTATGAAGGCAGTCGCCTCTTCTATGTTCTGAACCATGATGTTTCCCCATAATGGAAAGATCATTACCATTGATTAGGTATCACATTATGAGCCTAACCCTGCATCCAACATTGACAACATCCTCTCTTTCATCCACACTGGTCTAGATGCCTATCCACTCATCAATATGGGCCTCAGAATTTTTAAGGACCCATTGTTACTAGGGACATACCACGAAGCACCACTGCTCCTCCCTCCTTCCGCACAAGTATGTGTCATCTCCACCAAAGGAATGACAGCTAAAGATCCTCTCCCTCCCACTGAGGCCCATTTCATCCCTGACATCCCACTAGTCACGAAACTCCTTCCTCAGGATTATTCTTGACCTTGTTTAGCTCTACCATTCTTGATCTTCTCCTCCCCCAAGGCCATATCCCAATTTGGGAAACAGTCCCCCAAGCCATTACCCAAATCCATTTCTTTTACCCCCCACTAGGTGTACAATCTTCCCAAGTAGACGCAATGCTCACCCTTCCTAACATGGTGTTGGCAATCCCAGTATGGTATCTACATCGACCTGAGATGGTCCCTCAACCATCCCTCCCTCCCCAAACAGAAGGAATCCTAATGAAGATTCCCATACCTACCCCCATTGTCCCACCCACACCCCCACTCGTTAGCACCCCTGCTACAGCTGGGGGCATATGAAAAAAGAAGGAGCCCACTGCTCCACTTCCCCCACA
>JASDQU010754771.1:21596-36756 GCA_032191745.1 Picea mariana
AACCTTTCCTACTCAATGAAATTCATTACTTTACACTCTAGGGGCAATCAACCCTACCGATACTCGACTCATCACATTTGATCTCGACAGTGGAGAACCCCGTCTCCCCGCTCTTGTCGCTTTTCAAATATTGGTTAAAATCTGGAACATCAATGTTCATCATTGCATCATTGATGAAGTTGCATCCACACGCATCATGTCCAAAACTATTTGGCAAAAAATTGGCTCTCTAAAGTTATCACTATCCACTATTACTCTGAGGGATTACGATGGACGACCCTCGTCTCCCGAGGGGATTTTCTAAAATGTCCCTGTCGAACTCAGGGGAAAAACTATCCTTATTGAAACTGAGGTTATCGATGCCCCACTCGACTACAATATTGTTTTTGGTCATAGCTACATGTATGCTATGAAGGCAATCACCTCTTATGTGTTCTGAACCATGATGTTTCCCCATAATGGAAAGATCATTACTATTGATTAGGTATCACATTATGAGCCTAACCCTTCATCCAAAATTGACAACATCCTCCCTTTTGTCCACACTAGTCTGGATGCCTATCCACTCATTGATATGGGCCTTAGAATTTTTAAGGACCCATTGTTACTAGGGACATACCATGGAGCACCACCGCTCCTCCCTCCTTCCACACAAGTATGTGTCATCTCCACCATAGGAATGACAACTGAAGATACTCTCCCTCCCACCAAGGCCCATTTCATCCCTGACGTCCCACTAGTCATAGAACTCCTTCCTTAGGAATATCCTCGACCTTCTTCAAATCTACCCATTCTTGATCTTCCCCTCCCCTAAGGCCATATCCCGGTTTGGGAAACAATCCCCCAAGCCATTACCCAAATCCATTTCTTTTACCCCCCACCAGGTATACAAGCTTTCCAAGTAGACACAATGCTCACCCTTCCTAACATGGTGTTGGCAATCCCAGTATGGTATCTACATCCACCTGAGATGGTCCCTCAACCATCTGTCCCTCCCCAAACAGAAGGAATCTTGATGCAGATTCCCATACCTACCCCCACCATCCCACCCACACCCCCACTCATTAGCACCCCTGCTACAGCTGGGGGCAGATGAACAAAGAAGGATCCCACTGCTCCACTTCCCCCACATATCCAACCTCCTTGCATGCTATGCGAGAAAGATGAACACCCCACTAACAAGTGCCCATCTCTCCCCGAGTTACGTAATCTCATTCAACTCCCTCGAGCACCACCATCACTCGTTTCTTCCTCTAGTACTACCGCTATCTCCTAGAACACAAGTAGAAAAGGACTGTGAACCAAATTCACATGTGCCATCTATTTAGAATATGGCCATTACACACATCGTTGTCCAGTGTTACCTCAGTTCTGGTAGACACTAACATCCATACACCAGAGCTTTCAACAAGAACCCACCCCAACACATGTCACCAACATCCATTATGTCATGAACTCAGTCAATGAACGTATGAGATGTCCTTTCTCTCTATGCAAGTCACTTGATCATTTCACATATCAATGTCTGACGATCATTGAATATAGGCATCACCAACTAGCCCTTATTCAAAATCATACACCCCCTCCTCCAACAGAACCAGTGAGTACCCTTACCCCATCACTTGATATGGTTCATATCTTTTCACTGGAACATGAGGCACTACCTACTCCCCCATGGCTGCTAGATGATTTATATGAGGATTTATCCCCAAATCCCCCCAATTTTCCAATTCATTTCCCCACGGAAATTCTACGCCTGACTACCATTTTCAACCCACAATATCTCGATATTTGATTTATGTCAAGTGAACCATTGCAACCTCCTTATGATACCCCCTCTACATCGTCACCACGAGACAACAACCCCATGAGGATAGTCACCAAAATCACTCCTTTCAATCCCCTATATTCTCGACAGTTTCACTGTGACAAATACATCCTTGAAGAGTTAACTAAACCCGATTTCCCATGGGACGCGCTCCACCACAAAGTGTTTTTTCCTTCACAGGAATTCGTCAGGCCTCCTAACCAAAACCCCATCTACGTAGTCGAAACCAAAGATTTTCTCCCATCAATGCATATAGATTGGTTCACAAACCCTATCCCTGCCCCCAATGCTTTTGAAGAAGGCAATATGGACAATATTTCCCCCACCATCAAAATCAATATTTCCATCAAATATGGAGTCATAGAGGAAATTACCATTGGCGTCGCATGCTCTCCTGAAGAAATCACTGCCTACAAAGCTCTCTTCGAGTAATACTGGGACATCTTTGCCTGGTCCTACACAAAGATTCTCGGCCTTGATCCCTCTATTGTTGAACATCGTATTGACACCTGACCTGATATCACACCTATCCATCAAAAACAACGTCCATTACACCCATCTAAAGCAGCGGCCATCAAGGTTGAAATTGAAAAATTACGCGTTACAGGGTTCATATACCTCACCGCATATATATCATGGGTCTCCAACCCCATCCTTGTCAACAAAAAACAGATCACTATCAGTGTTTGTACAGAATTCCGTGATCTCAATCACGCATGTCCCAAAGACAACTTTCCAACACCTTTTATCAAACAAACTATCGATGATTGTGTCGGTCACGAGGCTCTATCCTTCATGGATGGTTTCTCTAGATACAACAAAATTCAAATCCACCCAGCCGATCAGTACAAAACCACATTCACTACCCCCTGTGGCACTCTTGCGTATCGTGTCATGCCTTTTGGCATCAAGAACATAGGATCCACTTTCCAATGCGCCATGACATACATTTTTCATGATCTCACTCAAATCATTCTCGCCTACTTCGACGATCTCACCACTCACTCCAAATAATGCACTCAACATCTTAGTGATTTACGAATCATCTTCCAATGATGTCGTCAATATAACATCTGCTTGAATCCCCTCAAGTGCATGTTTTGCATCACTGTTGGCTGCCTCCTTGGGTTTATCGTTTCCCAATGTGGCATTACAGTTGACCCCCTCAAGGTCCATGACATCACGAAAATTACCCCACCACGAAATTTACGCCAACTGCAGAGCCTACAAGGCAAAGCTAACTTTTTACGTTGCTTTGTCCCCAATTACGCCACTTGGGCACATGGTTTCCTTTGCCTCTTACGTCATGATATCTCATTCCAATGGGATGAACATGCCCAAAATGATTTTGATGATCTCAAAATGGCCCTCTCCAATGCCCTGTTGATTATTCCACCCGACTATAATCACGACTACATCCTCTATATCTCGGCCTCAACAGTCTCAGTAACAGAAGTTCTCGTCAAACTAGGGGACGATGATTGTGAGCATGTCATTTACTACATTAGTAAAAACATTTCAAGGATACCCCTGAAATACAACCATGAATAAAAAATGGCTTTTGCAGTTGTCCTCACAACCCAGAAATTGCGCCATTACATCTTGCTTCGAACTACCAAAGTTGTCACAGATTCCAATCCAATGCACTACATTCTCAACCGCCAGCAAATCAATGGAAAATTTTCCCGATGGATCATCATCCTTCAGGAGTACGACCTCAAATTTTCAACACCCAAGAGAAAAAAATCCCTTGTCCTCGCCGAACTCATTACGGCTTTTCCCTTCGATACTACTGATACCCCCATCAATACTGACTTCCACAACGAAGATCTCTTCTACATCCCCTCGAAAGACCCATGGTATAGCGATCTTCTCATCTACCTCTGAACACAGAAATTCAGAAACCACCTTTCCTGAGACAATCATCGACGCATTCATCACCAGACCCCTGCTACCTACTTATCAGTGATATCTTATATCAGCGTGAGGTCGACACTATACTCCGTTGATGTTTGACTATCAACAAGGTTGATCGATCTTGAACGACTGCCATAGTGGCGCTTGCAAGGACCACCTCTCAGGAATGTCCACTGCTCAACAAATCATTTGCGTCGGTTGTTTTTGGCCTACATTGTTTCATGATTGCATCAATGTTGTGAAGCGATGTAACAATTGTCAGCTTTATGCCAATAAAGCACGAGCACCACCTGCTCTTCTACACCCAGTCATTACTATCAGCCCCTTTTTCAAATGGGGCATAGACTTCATGACTTGTAACCCTCCATCCAACAATGGACACAAATATATCGTCGTGGAAGTCGATTACTTCAACAAGTGGGTTGAAGCCATGCCTACATTTAACAACACTGTTGATACTACAACATGCTTCTTCTTCAACCACATCATATCCTGCTTTGGAGTCCCACTACATCTAGTCTCTGATCATGGGAAATACTTCGAGAATGAGATCTTTGTTAAACTCTCCTCTTGGTTAGGCTTCTCCCACGAGTTCGCCTCCCCATACTACTCTCAGTCCAACAGACAGATAGAGGCAGTTAACAAGGTCCATAAAATCATGTTGCAGCGTACGGTTAACAAACATAAGACCAATTGGCACCATATGTTATTTTCCACATTCTGGGCTTATTGCATGGCAATGAAAAATTCCACTGGTTTCACACCATTTCATCTAGTCCACGCAGTCGAAGCCACTCTTCCCATCGAGTGAGAATTTCCCACCTTACGCAATTCTATTGAGCTATTACCTGCCACTACTCCAATGGAGTAGCATTTTCTGAACTTAGAGTCCCTGGATGAAGATCGTCGATCTTCATTACATAACAATGAGGCAGCCAAAAAAAGGCCTAAAGCCACTTTTGATCGCCATGTCAACCTTTGCTCATTCAATGAAGGCGACCTTGTCCTTGCTTATGATATCGCTCATGATACCCTTGTCCATGGAAAATTAGAGTCACTATGGCATGGACCTTACAAAATATAGCATTGCCTCACTAAAGGTGCATACATTCTAGCCTCTCCTGAAGGCCACCCTCTCAAAGAACCCGTCAACAGGTTGTACTTAAAGAAATTTTCGCCTGAGCGTAGCCATACTACACTAGGATTTTTCTTTTTGTACATATTTTTTGTATAGTTTTTTCTTCTTTCTCCCATACCTCACGTCTAATATATCATTTATGTTATTTATAGATGCCTCCTCCATTGGACTACTACATCAGTTATGCCAACGGAGCCAGCCATTGGACACAGAATCTCGCTTTGACCCTCTATTCACCCTCACATGAACTACTCCACTCCAACGGCATATGTTTGGGTTCAACAACCAATAACCAAGTAGAGTATACAACCGTCATCGGCCTCCTTTCTAAGGCCCACCATCATCATATTCTTCACCTTAGCATCTTACTAGATTCCAAACTCATCGTCCTCCAGCTCAACAATGTGTACCGTGTCTGCGATCCTTGCCTTTTTTGCAAATACCTGCAAGTTAGACTTTTATCTCAATATTTTGATTGCATTACATTTACACATATTCCAAGACAACTTAATCAAATAGCAGACAACATGGCTAACCTAGTGTTAGATTGGCATTTATCACATCAAGTTACCAGTACGCATACATCACACATCAATAATCTTTCACAGCATATAAATTAGACATCATCATCAAAAAACACTAAAAACCATCAACACATGAGAACACCACAAATATATATATATAGATATTGGTCAATTTCTCATTAGTATTTACAAAAAATAATATATAGAATATGTCATCCATAGGTAGGTGAACCAACTTACCCCTATAGATACAAAAATAGTGCCACCTCACTACATACAAAATGGGATCACCAGCCTATATCGGTACAAAAAATACATAAACACAGAAGCACTCATGGTGCCTCTATAGCTCCTCCACCTGGCCCTCTCTTTGGAGGAGGGAACCCATTAACTAGGGTTCCCTCGGGTCCTGGAGGTAGTCTCCCAGTCATCGTCGCCCCCGCTACAACCACTCTCTGAACCATGATCGTCCATGCTATCGAAACACCGACACATTGTTCCAGAACTCCCTCATCCAGGATCCATGACCACATGCCCTCAGGCGCTCCCTATAGTACTGCCTCCAAGCAGTGATGAATATCCTCGAACTCTCCCCGGCCTCAGCCAGAGGAGCATGCAATGGCCCTGCACCAGGGTCATCAAAACGACGTCACCTGGCCACTCTATCATCATCAGCAGGCCTCTTCCCAGCATCATCATGCCATCATCACTCTCTTACTCGTAGCTCCCCCCACGGAGGTCTCATCGGCCCTTGATGAGCTGGTGCCCTAACCAACTCAACCTCGTGCCCGCACGGTCCCACATCTGCACATACAAAAAACAAATGGTAGCATCAACATCCATCTATACATAACATGCATGCTATACTATCCAAAAATCAAATCATCAACAATCACATCATACCTCTATGGTCGAACACCTCTCCTAGAGGTAACACCATCTTCGGATCACCCAAGAAGTCCACCCCACAATACACATACTGCAGTATGATCTGCACCATATGCCACCACACCTGGAAAGTCTCAGCTGTGAAGTAATGGCCACCCTCCCCACCACCATGACGAACTAGGATCATCAACCACCACCCTAGTCGTGGCTCTCACACACTAGGTGCGCCCAACAACACTCTAGGGTGCAACATCGGCACCCTCTCCAAAAAAAATGCAGCCAAGAGATACCCAAAGGGAAAATCCCTCGCGTCAGTAATACGACACCTGTCCAGCTGCCCCACCATATTGGCATGGAGCATCACACCCCAAGAAAATGCTCACTAGCCAGTGCCCACTCCATAATCCTCAGCTGACCTCCACTGATCTGTTGAGTCGCAAGAGACTCGTAAACTCTCACAACCATTATTGCCACACAATGATGAACAAGGGAATCCATCACGCCAATACTCACCACGGAGCCCTACATGAAGTTCTCCCTCATACAGTACCTCTGGCCTAAGACAGCCAACTGCCCATCCCTAGGTACTACAGGCTCCGCCGGTAAGGGACTCCCTCGAAAAGGGAGCCAATTCAAAAAATATATATCCTCCACCGTAGTGAAGACCATTCGCTCACCCCGCACCATAAAGAAATGCAGATTCAGACTCCACATATGAATCAAGAACTGCAAGAGGTACTCCTAGGCCTGTATCAGGGGGCACTCAAAGAACTTCAACAACCCACAAGCTGCCAAACTATCACAGACCGTAGGCTCCTCATTGGTCACTGCCTCCCTAAGGAGTGACCAATCTCTCTCTCTCCAGTGAACCAACATTGTCCAAATGATCACCTTCATCCACATATACACCACTTGATTAGCAATCATAACCCATAAAAACATCAAAATCTCCAAAAAAGATGAGTTTTTACACCCTTCATCTTTGCCTCACAGGCGTGACTATTTTTGCCACAGGTGCACACAGATGCGCACCTATTCATCCCCCAGTCGTGCACTCATGCGTGACTGTCGGCCATAAATAGGTGCATTCATGCACCCCTTTCACACATACAGGCGTGCATGTTCACTACACAGTTGTGCACGCATTCGCAGCTATTAGGGGCACATATGCACATGCATGCGTTGTTGTGACTTACACAGACGCGCATACCATGCGCACCTATTTTCCCCATTAGGGTGCCTCCATGCATGGATGACCGAATTACAAGTGCACACCCATGCACACACATTTCTTGATCACCCGCACACTGGGGGGCCCACACCCACAAATCCCCCTGTACAGCCCTCCGTACAGGCCCTACCCAAAAAAAAACCCTAATTCTATGCAAGAGGATACGACAACCAACCTGAAGCTCGTTGATCCTGACTCGACTGCCTCAATCTCCCAGAATCTCCCAATCTCCTCTACAATCGCTCGTCCACTAAATAAGACAGCAGGTACAATGAGGTGGCATTATGGGCCCTACAGCTATATATAGTCCATTTTTCCAAACTTCCAGACTCATTTCCGGGAGCTTTGGGTGTCCTTTTTTCGATCCATCTTTAGCCATGAGATCAGGACCCCGTCACCTATGAAATTCCCTTCCCCGAGCCACTTTCCATCCTCCACCCCCGAGAGCCATTGTTCTCATCTAACACTCAGGTACGCATGCTTACATTCACATGTTATTGAATAATTGTTATATGATATTTCTCTTCATATATTGTTCATGTCGGGTATTCGATTTTCATGTGTGCAGGTACTTGATCATTACACATCAGCGATCTCCTTCTAGGTATATTATCGACACTGGCATGTAGTCATTCCCTCTGAATATCAAAATGCATCTCCCAATCACACCCTTCGATCTTTGCCTCTAGGATCCCTATATCTGACTCCGCAGTACTATCACCTCCACTGCATTTTGGTACTGACACCCAGTAGCACTCTCCCCTGTATAAGTTGTCCCATACGTAGTCCCCTTAGCACTTTGACACTCATGTTATTTTCACCCTTTAGGGATGGGAGTTTCGATAGTCTTATGCATCATCGAGAACTAGCCACATACCCCTTCTCCTCATTTTTCTAGCCTACCCAATGGACTCCTAGATTACTTCATCATAGTTCTAGTTTTGACTGCACCTCCCCAGTATCATTAACCATCCATTTCACCCTCCATCAATTTGCCCATCTACAAATTGTTCTCCATACATTTCCCTAATACAGAAACCTGCCTATGGGGCCCCCACCCTCCACTCGTTTTTTGAGAAGCTTGCGCCCTCATCAAGCCAAGCCATCTTCCACTGGGGCACCCATTTCTATATCTGCACAGTTATCCAACCTCTTTTTTTTTATTCTTTTGGTAACTGTACAAACCATTTTTCCACATTTTCATAGCTTTTTGTTGTCACCTTTAGTGACCTTCCTTTCCCTGGAAAAGAAACCATTGTCTCCCTTGTTTGGGGAATTTTTCACTTACTGACATCAATGAAACTATCCATAAACCTCAAGTATCCTACAGCCCATACACCTTTTTATCTCTGTCTTTATCCATTTTGTCATGCCTATGGCACAATTTACCATCATCTAGTTGTCACCCTGACACTAGATTTAGTTTCATGGTTTCTGACACCTTACATCTCTCTCCAACCAACAAAAATCTTGAGTCTCACTACTCCTAGACTTCATCCATGTTACTCATCAGTTCCTAATTTTAGGCAAGTGGATTCCATGAAGCCCTCCGCTTCGCGAAGTTGTGTCTCCCTTTCTATCAGCATCAACATAGTTTCTAGAAGGGCGACCGTATCTTGACTCTCATTACCTTTACAATGAGGAGTCTTGGATGGAACAGGGAAAAACCACCATTGTTTTCTGCTGTCATTGACCCCCTTAACATTCAACTTCAACACTATCTCATGTTACGGTGGGTCTTACTTTGGGACTATTGCAGTCATTTTATCTTAGCCGAAGACCTCTGAAATTTGATAGACTATCAATGTCTACCCATTTATCGACACTTCCCACAGGTGTCCTTATTTATTTTTTTAGAGCTTGTTCACCATCAAAATTATCCTATGTCATTATCAAATAGCCCTGGAGGGTGCTGCAGTGATCTATGTCCAACAACAGCTTCAGTCACTGTATTTTGAGTTACATGACACGAGCATGGGGCATGCCCGCCTCGTTTGTACACAGTTCTATTTTTTCTACACCCTGAGAAAAGATTGGGTTCTACAGGTCCCCCTCTCCTTCCAATGGATCTCTCTTTCTTACACAGGTACTATCAGTAGAAGAAACATTGATGTGTTTTGACTATACGTATTCTCCTAACCTCACACATCAGGGGGCATCTGTTATCATTGAAATTTTGTCCGCAAATGGTTACAGGAATCCAACATCTCCAAACATCTATTAGTTCACCCATGGACCAAAAATGCATTTTCAAAGGGCCCAAAACTATACAATCAGAAATAAAATCAGCATGCCCTAAGACTACACAGGGAGTGTGTGCACATGCGCCATTCAGAAACGCAGGAAAAAGTGCACATGCGCACGATGCACAATTATGGATGCAAAAAACCGCACATCCCTCAAAACGATGCATTTATGATATTGGTCGGCCTCCCACCCACTTCTGTTTTAGCTTCAAAGTCGATTTGACATCCAAATATCGGTTGAATCTGGCTGGGTGGCTGGTCAAAGACCTAAGGGTGCCCTAAATGGCCCCTTGTTCACACTAAAAGATGGTTGGATAATGCCTCAAAGTTATGCTATAAAAGGGAGCCATGGGTGCACTACATTTTCAATGAATTCATTTGTATTGTTATGTTGTTGATATTCTCTTGGAGGATCCTCTTTCCTCATCAAGAGTATGCTAGCACCAATGCACTTAGCCATTCATATCACCTCTAGAATGAATGTGCTTTGGATTCTCTTCACCATTTCATTCTAGTTCCTCATTTGTAAGAAGAGCTCAATATTTGGGGGTCCAAGAGCCCTCCCTTGGAGGAAGAGGGAACCCAAAGTCTCCCTTTCTCTTCAATGTTTTCTTTCCACTAATACAATCATTTCCATTGGTGGCATGAGTCTTGTTTTTTCCTTGTTCTTATGTTCTTATGCACTATAGTTTAATTGTTTTTATCAATCTTATTTTAATTCTTTGCTTATCTTTTATGCTTTATCTTTCTAACCCTTTTCTTTACTGATGTCTTGCCTAGCTAACCCAATTGGGCTTGTAAGCACCATTATTTTGCTCATTTAGGTGACAAAAGAGGTGCAACAAATGGCTTAGGGGTTATGGGCTAGTGGATTAATGTTTAATTGCATAGGGAGTAGGGGTTTATGGATTAAGGGATTAGGGATTAGGGTTTAAGTGATTAAGGGTCGATGGCTTAGGGGTTAGGAGATTTAGGGATTTTTTTATAAGGTACTAGTTATTAACTAAGGTTGAGGGATTAAGGGTTTAGGGATTAGGGATTAAGGCTTTAAGGGTCAATGGATTAGGGGTTAGGGGATTTAGGGCTTTGTCAGAACTCTCTTGAAATTTCATGGAAAGTCTTCCAACACGCCCATCACCAATGTCATCCACCAATGTCGCATGGTGAGCAGTGAATGGGGACAATGTTGAAATTTCTTCAAATTGTTCCTGTGTGTGTTGAAATTTGACATGTTTATACTAGACACATGCCTTGATGGTATGAAAGGGTTTCAAGACTCAATTATTCCTGATGTTCCCACATAATCTTTGAGATTGTCCATGTTTGCATCAACGTCCATCATGTAGTCTCATTTTCATCATTCGTCATTCAAATCTACAGAATTTTTGTTGAAACTCTCTTGAAATATCATGGAACATCTTCCAACATGGCCATCACCAATTTCATCCACCAGTGTCACACGGTGAGCAGTGAATGGGGCCAATGTTTAAATTTCTTCAAATTTTTCTTGCATGCGTCGAAATTTGACATGGTTAGACTAGACACGTGACTTGAAAATATGCAAGGGTATTAATATTAAAGGATATTGCCTAACTTCCTCGCATAATATTTGAGATCGTCCACATTTGCATCAATGTTTATCATGTAGTTTCATTTTCATCATTTGTCATAATTCCCATATATAGAATCTGTTATCACTCCAAGAGTCACTCCCGAATTGTAAATGAGAGTAAGCTTGGTAACATAGAAATAAAAAGACTTGATTGGTTTTTTCGATGAATAAAAAGAAAGCAAGGAGGAGAAAGGATAGTAAGCTATTGTAAATCAATGATGGACCATTGGGCTATGGAGTCAAGAAAACACCCTGCTCATTAAATGCAATCAATCTACATATCAGATAAAGGTTTTTTAAATAGAGGAAGAAAAATATAACACAAATAAGAACATCCATAAAGCATAGATCCTCTCTACACAAATGAATCCAAGGTACTTGAATGTAAATAGTGACTAATAGGCAAGATACATCAAATCCTCAGATGCTCAAGAATCCATTAATCAAAGGCAACCATGATCCTCAAGGTGTACAATTCATTCAAGTAAGAAGACAAATTAGAAAATAAAACAAGAGATACAATCTAATAACATAGATATCATGAACCTTCAATAATAGAAATGTTTACAAAAACAAAAGCCCCTCAGGTTACAATGATCACAGGCAAAGTGCCTCCTACAGCTCTCTCATCTCTCTTTCTCATGAATCCAACCCCCCTACCCTATTGTACAATGAATATATATCCATATAGGTCCTTTCGATCTCACCTATTCGAAATCCAACCCCTTTCCCAAAATAGAAACAACTACAAACAGAAAATGACACGTTTTAACTAATTTCCTGTTTTTCAAGAGGCGAAATTCTAAAAAATAGGCTTCCAAAATCCACTTGTAATTATCAAACCATAACATCTGTGTAAAATATGAGAAGTTTTTTTGTATATAATATCGTTATGAACAATAACCTCTCTTAGTTTATTTAAATTCATCTGCACCTAAACGCAACAGGTGTCACAAAAACATATCTCAAACAGGAAATCATGAAAACTGAAAACATAGGGCTCAAATATTCTTTCGAATATCCCAATCTGTGACACCGGTGTGAAAAATGAAAGAGGTTAATTTTCTTGGGTTTGTTATTGACAATAACCTCCTTTGTATTTTTAAAATTCATCTTATTTCACTCGAAAATCCTCCTGGAAGTCAACTGGTCAAAAATGTCAGTTCAGCAGTCTTAAAATAGAGTTTCAGTAGAATGTTTCGTAGCACCACTTCTATGTCAAATAACTCTCTAACCATAGCACATTTTGAAAACCTGAGATATTTTTCTGTTATTTAGTATGTGATGAACAAAAACCTCCTCCATTTTTCAAAAATACCTTCTCAATTGTTCATAATCCAAGTTTTAAGTTAGTCACTCAAAACTAGCAGAAGCGTCCAAAAATAACTCTGCACAATTTGGTCTCTGCCGAAATTTCGGTAGCGCCTACCTGTGTGTCTGCATGAAATTGGGTAGAAACATCACAATTCATAGAACCTTCACTTGAACATTGACAGAATGGGTAGCAACCTCGGGTATTAACAGTGCCATTAGTCTTAGGATATTTGGCAGCGTTTTAGGTAGTAAAATGGTAGACCATGCTATATAGAAAATTCCTCAGCGCCATGGCACTATGGAATGTTTGTGCTCTTTTTTATGATGAGACTAATCAATAACTTTGATTTGATAGGTTAGAATCATGTCTATGCTTGTAGATGTTATTTAGTTGCTTATGGAGAGGCAAGCCTCTTCTGGCTGCAAATTCTTTTGCTAACATAGGCTCCATGGTGGATAGAGTCCTGCCTGTGAGGCTCTAAGAACTCTTGTAATTTCAATGCCTTATCCTAGGTCTATGGAGTCAATAGTCAACCATTATCTAAAAAATTCTCAAGGCCTGCCTTTATTGACACAAATTGACTGCTATTTCTGCAAACTAAAGGAAAAAGAAATACTCAGGCAATGAACTTATTTCCTACCCTACTCTACTCTAACCATCTCTGCAATTTGGTTAGGTAAATGTTGATTTCCATAACAGCCATTCAAGCAATTTTAAAATTGAAGAAACATTGTCTCTGTCACTGATCAACAACTAATGTTTGAAATCTAACAATAGTGATAAGAATTCATTCAATAAACCATACTCACCCAAAAATGCTAATGAGTTTAAAAAGTCTAAAATCTTGAAGTTCTCTGAAATGTAGAATTCTATGAAGGTTGCCACCGGGTTTTTGAAACAGAGATCAGAAACATGTTGACCCATAGAGAAATCTTTCTCAACCATGACTACTTCTCTGCTGGAAGACTGATGACCTTTTTGTTCTCTTGAGCTGAGATCTTGATCATCCATCATTATAACTTTCTCTTCAGAAAAGTGCTCAGAGGATGATGATAAAATAGTGTTAAAATCATATGAATAAGGATCAATTAAAAACATATAATTTCCTATGCAATCATCATTTATCATAGGCTCATCCTGGTTAGCAAACTGATCATAAAATTTTGACTCATACCTATTTCTAGAGTACTCAGCAAATATTGAAGAATTCTGACCTGAATCTGAAATAAACTCACATGCTTGTTGTTGTTCCAAATCTGTGTTAAGCCCTAATATTGGCTCATTACCCCTTAATTGGGGCATATTGTATTAGTAATGTTATTTTATTTATGTCGTCTTTAGGCCATTAGTTGTAATTATACCTCCTAGTCTCCTATGTATACCAAGGAGACATTTTCATTTTGAATCATCTTGTACTTGAACATTTAAGTGGGGTAAAAGGAGGTTACCCCTTGAAGAGGCTTATTATCTGAAATTCTCTCTTTTTCAAGGAGTTGAGTCATTTTTCTGAGGATTTTCTATGCTATATTGATATTTGATTCTTAACATATGGTATCAGAGCTCAAGGTCTTGGGGTTTCGCTGCTACATCTGAGACACCTTGGTATTTTAGCTATAACTTGTTTTCTACAATGTTTCAGAAGGAACGGCTTGGTGGATATTTATTAGATGGATCAAGGTATGTTGGGTTCAAAATTTATCTCTTTAAGCCTTATACTTTTGGAGATACATCATGTACAATATAGGGTTCTAGAATCATCCTGAACTGAGTCATTGTGGAATTTTCACTATAAAACAATTTCTGTAATGTTTCAGACCCTGAGCTCTGGAGGATATTTACATAAATTAGTAAGGTATCTATGGTAAATATTTCATCTTTTGGGTCATCATAAATTTGTATATACACCATGTGTAAGATAGGGTATCTGACTAGTCCTATTGACTAGTCTCAAGAAGGTGTTCCAGGTAAAACAATCATAACTTCTTCCTAGAGTATCCAACTTGTGTGGAACTAGTTGCATTGGATTGTGGACAGTCTGTAGTATTTCTGGTGTGAGTTTCAGAATTTTATATCAATTATTTTGTGTGGGGCACACTATACAAGTGAGATCTCCTGGAAAGGCCAAAAATCAGCAAGTTGTGGGGAAGTTATTGTAAATTCTACTTGGCACATCCAATTTTGATCAAACCCATGGCATTGCAGAGAAGAAATATTATAGAAATACATAAAGGAAAGTTTCATACCCAGAAGGGCTAAAACTTGGGAGATACAACAGAAGAAATATTCTCTAGCAGAACCACCTCAAAATCAAGGTTCAAAAGTGATACTTGGCCAACATGCCACCCAAAAAGGGAACTTCTACACCAAATAAGCCTCCAGAAAATCCTACTTAGACTCTTGATGAAGGTGAAGAAATGTGTAGGGACATAAATGAACTACAAAATAAGATGGATTCAATGGA
>JASDQU010754772.1:0-36613 GCA_032191745.1 Picea mariana
TATAAGATTTTCAAGTTGAATATGAAACTTTGCATTTAAGAAAACTTCCTTCCCATTAAGAGTTCATTCTTCTCATAATTAACATACCATTTTGAACACAACCTTTTTATTCACTAATTTTTCATTTGTAAGGGTTGTGCCTAGAACAATTTTTATCTTGCATAAATGTTTGTAGAACGATAACTTTTTGCGAAGTCAGTTTGGTGGGAACATTCACAGACTTGGTGAACCGTTCAGTGGAGAAAAATGGTTTATCACAAACTTTGCATCAGACTTACTACAACAGTTCGATTGACGGTGCGATGGAAGTTTGGTCTGGGCGCACACCTTGTATAGAGCAATAATAGATTTTGTAGTAAGAGGAAGTAGTTAGACGAGGTGGTCGATCGCATAACTCATTGTAAAATTTGTTGCAGAGCTTATTTCAAAGCATGACTTGATTGTTTTGATGTGTGACAAAAGTCAGAGGAATGCAGGATTCGTCGCAAGACTTATCATAGATCTAATCGCATTAGTGATCACAGAAGTGAATGAAAAGGGTAATCACATAAGTGATCATGAAGAGGAGAAATTATAGGTTGCAACAAAGTGAAGCATTTGGCTGTGTTGGATGACTTGGGGTGACCTAGAGTAGCATGCAATTGGTTGGGTACATTTCCATCATGACACATTCATGTCGTGCATTGTCGAGAACAACAATTGAGTTGAGTTGGGTTGTTTGGTGAGTGTTATGACTGCAACCTTCAGACGAGGTAGATGTTCACAAAGTTACAACACTCAATTAGCAACAATATGACTTGATAGTTGGGTGGTGGCTGCATGGTGCCTTGAAGATCAAGCAATCAAGGTGTAGAGATAGAAAATGTATTGGAGATGAGTTCGATCGGTTGCATGTGAAGTTTGGGACTTAGATGTATTTCTGAAGTGGATGGATGGACTCTACCTTGTATCACAGTGAATGTTTTTTAGGTTTCTGGAGTTTCAAATGATGGTTGAGGGGATTTCATGTGGAGAGTCGATTGCTTAGTCAAGTGAAGGTCAAAGAATACAGACTTAGAACATGGTTGTAGAAAAGGATGTCATTGGAAATGTATGGTTGGTTTTGATTCTATGCATTTTCTAAGTGTTGTAGTGAGTGTTTTGAAGGAAAGTCAGATGACTTGGTGGTTCAAATGCAATTCGTTTCTATGGTGAAAATGGACAAACTTGAGGGTGACATAAGTGGTGTAGATTCGAAGAAATCTTGTAGCAGTTGGGACATGTTGATAGGGTGAAGTTGCAAAGATCATGGAGTGACCTACTTGGACAAGTCTTGTGGCTGACTTAGGAATATTTGGTTGCAGTCATGTATGTGGCTTAACAAAGTTTCCTAACTCTTTGATGAGGCGCATTAGGCATGTCGTTGCAATGAAGTGGGCAGTCAATTTGTACGTGTGGAGTTTGAGAGGATGGATGAGGCAGCTTGGTGCTTAGTGCCTTAGACAAATTCATTGGGTCATGCGATGACTTGAAAATTGCAATGGGAGTGCAAGATTTTGGATGCTTGCAATAGGTGCAAGGAAGTTTCGTTCTTGTAGATAGATGGAGTCAATAAGGGAGTCAACCAAGAAATGTCGGCAGTCGACATGAATGGGAAAAATGTAGATCAAGTCACTAGGGTGGTGTTCGCTCTCCTTTGGTATGGGAAATTAAATGAGGCAGATCACACCTTGGTGACTTGCAAATGATTTTGCGATGACTTAGAGATCCAGAGAGGGTTGTTGGTTGGATTTGGAAGAAGTATTGGTGCGAATGTGCCTAAGGCATGGAAGTTCTTTGAGGTGACTCATTCTACTTGAAGAACCTTGGACAGTTCGTTTGGGATGTTTGAGGAGTGTGAGTGCAGTGTCCACACTCATCGCAAATATTGAGTTACAAGGAGTATACTTGACAAAACGAGACTTGTTGAGGACTTGCCTTCGTTTGGAGGATTGCGTAGATAAGCATATTGCAACATGAAGAGATTACTTGGAAATGGTCGTTTCTCTTGCTTTGTGGAAGCATGGTTGAGGGTGAAGCCTAACCATTCCAAGGAATATAGAAGTAGATGCAACAACATAATCAAGTCATGAAGCAGTGAGGAAAAGGTAGTCTAGATGTGCAGTTATTGGTGCAAATATTGGATAATTGTGCCATGAGGTGAACGGTGGATCCAAGTTGTCGTGAATGATTTTTTTGGGGGGTGACTTCATAGTGAAACAAGGAGAGGGGTGAGCTTTCCTTGGTCTAATATTGTTGTGCAGATGGATTGAATTGTGGAAAGAATTCAAGTACTGACATGTCGATACGTTTGAAGTGCAACAATTAGACATTGTGGACGATCTCCTTAAAGAAGGTTGGATGATGAAAACAATAGTGAGGCAAGAATGGACACATGCCTTGGTCTTTGGAATTGAATGGAGTGACAAAGATGCAGATGGAAAAGACTAAGTTCGAGCATGGAGTTGCACATTTCAAGAACTGGACGTGATAATTAGACTAGCTACCCAATTAGTGTAGGACTTAAGGATAATATTATGTGGAGACATGGGAGAGTTGGTTGAAGTATGGGTGCAGTAGCAAGTTCACAGAAGTTCAATACTTAGACATTATTGAAGTTTTTGTTGAGGTTGAAAACTTAGAAATTATTGAAGTTTTGGTTGAGGTTGAACACTTAGACATTATTGAATTTTTGGTTGAGGTTGCAATAGTAGTTGAGGTAGAAACACCGATAATGAAACGAAGAGTGATCGTCGTCGCGGGACAATGGAAGCATAGACGTTGCGAGAATAGTTAGGGAGGAGATGTCTTTCCATTACATTAGACAGTTTGGTCGCACAAAAATTTGGACAGAGGTAAATGTGGATGGTTGTAAAGGTTGCAGATGATTGCATTGCAATAGGAAACTTAGGGTTTCTAGTTCACAAGGAAACTTGGGGTTTCCACTTTGAAAATTTTTTGGGGTTTGTAGTTGGCATGAGTTGTAGTGAATGCATGATTTTGGGCAAAGACTTGGAGATCATAGATTTTGTGGATGTTGTTAGGTATGGAAATGACTTTAGGTGAGGGAGGATGTGAGGTCTTTGGCTATATGGGCACGGAGACCCCCACCCAAATTCTCAAGGAGATGGAACTTGAGGTTTCTCCAGAACCTAATTATTGCATGAGTTGGGAAGTGGGAACCTTGGGCATGTAAATGCACCAAGGGGATTTCCTAAGTAAGAAGCGACCAAGTTATTAGGGCATGTCGACATGAGGAGAACAACGATCCATTTGGGAGACTAAGTTCGTGAAGGGGAGTGATGATTTGTTTGCACACATCGGTTCGCAAAGGGGCATGACACCACCAAAGGATGTGACAATTCATGATGGTAACCTTTGGAGTCCCTATAAGAGAACAAGATTGCATAGACAAGGAGGGAATATTTGAAAGACCAGGAAAGCAAGAGGAGCTTTGGGGTTTTGAGGTAGGCTTAGATGAAGAGGGACAAGCTCCCACAAGGAGTCAAGTCACTCCTCCTGGGAGGACTTGTTCTTCCTTGAGATGGATTTGGTGGATAGAGTTGGACAAACATCTTTTAAGACAATTTTGGGGAAGTTTGGAAACACAAGTTTGTTGGAGGCATGTTTGAGGCTAAGCCGAAATCTGTGAAGCTTGTAGAAATAAAGAGACAACAAGTCCATGGTTGAGCGTACGTATGAGGTGCACCCTAGGAGGTTGCAAAGATGGTTTCGATAGAAAGTCTTGATGAAGAATCTTTGTAGGAGTGTCTTGGTCAAGTCAGGAGAGTCGTTTGACACTACCCAAGTTGTAAAATGTGTCAGTAGTGCTCTTATTTTAATTGTTTCACAATAACACATACTTTTTCGGTTGTTAGGCATGGTTCATGTCGCTCACACTATATTTGTGTTTGTCTTTCATTTGTTTGACTGTTGCTCTATTGGATTCTCATGTTCATGGATGTATTCTTATATATGACTAAGTGTTATGTTGTTAACAAATGTCTAATTATAAAAGAGTTGCACTAGAGTAGGAGTGCGACTCATTGATAGCCTAGAACAAAGTATGGGTATGCTTTAGGTGAAGAAGCATAATCCAAATGAAGTATCATTGGTGTTACAAAGTAATGAAGAGAGAAATGTCTCGGTGTCGCATGCCTTCAAGTGGTGCACAATTGCAGGATTTGACTAGGAACATTGTGGGGATGTGACACTAAGGATGGTGACTTTATCATCATGTCCTGAGATTCAAGGTGATTGGTGTGGGTTTTATACTCTCTCTTTTCACTCTTAACCACTTTTGTCCTCTTAACTATGATCACCTTATGATAAAAAATGATCGACGATGCACTACCCTTTGAAGATGAAGTTGTAGGGTTGTTGATACATGTTGGAAACTATGTTGGAACCTTGTTCAAGGGGGTTTGATGAGATGGTTGGGAGGTTTTGCTTTAGTTGTCCCCACCCAGGTTCAAATCCTTGATGAGACTATGGCTCGTTGTGATAAGGCTAGAAGAATAGGTTCCCCATTGAGGACATTTCAGTTCTTGCTAAGTCATAAGTTATTGGTATATTTGGCTTGCGGGCCATTCGATATACTCTTGGGTTATACTTGTAGCTAGTAGGCTTGATCTCGAGCCTAGACCAAATCAATACTACTAGTTACTGATTCCCATGGTTAAAAAAAATACATGTCAGAACCTTGTCATCATTTCTTCCAGGAACCTTTTTCCATGCCACTAACCTTATCATTGATAGAATTATTCAAAAATCATCTTTGCGATTTCGAGAGAAGAGGAGATAATTGAATTTTTTTTAGGTTCATTTGGATAATGTAGTGCACTTTAGGGGGAAAGTATCTTCATGTTTTGACATATAAAATAGCTTGTGATGGATTTTACTATTTTTTAATTTCTTCATTTCATTCATAGGTTAAATTTTTGTTCCAATATAGAGAAATCAGTGCAGATAGAAAAAGTTATACGATTTTCTTTTTTCTTACAAGTTGCCTCTACCACAGTTTCCAATAGTTTGAAACACAATTTGAAATTGGTGACATGTTGTGAGAGAAATTTGCAGGTTAATTTTGTAGGGAAATGGTCCATTTTTCCATATCAATTGTGTTTCTAGGAGTTCTCGTGCTAAATACCACATAGTGCGATTTTGGATCATGTGCGTGGTCCATGAGTGATAAAATTAACATTTGTACCTAATACATGTATGTTGCTCCTTAGACGATTTTAGTGGCCCCAAGAACCACACTTAGTGTGAAAAACCTCATAATTTCATCCATATGGCATTTTTGTGGAAATTATTCCCTTTATGTGTGGTGTGTTTTGACACTATGCATTTTCCATGATCATTGAAATCAGATTTTAGGACCAAATAGCCTACCTATTCTTCGTCCTTGAGACATGTTCATGGCCTATGTGGTGATTTACGGTCACCATGAGATAGAGAGGTCACTTTTGTACCTTAAATCCCTAACTTTAAGTGCTAGACTATTTGGGCGCTATGTCTATGTTTTATGGCCATTAATATATTTCTTACTACCACCCATGGTTGAAATCATTTACATATTCCATTCATCGAACACAGATAGTATAACTTTGTATATGACCGATGACACCTAAAGTCAATTCTAAAATATCAAAGCCATGCTATTTTTCTATAAACCATTGTTTGGCCACTAATAATCATGCTTTCTATTCCATGATATGGCCCATGATCCTTAGAAGTTAATGTTATGACCTAATAATTTTGATTTTGATTTTTATTCTCGAACATGACTTGGGCCATCGGTACCATGTTTGATGTGATGACCTAGAGCCCTGGACATAACCCATCAACTAAAAGATCCATCCTTAGCAAGGCAACCTCTAAAGTTTCACTATATCAATTGTAGGCTAGATAATCCAATAACATCATCTTAACCTTCCATCCCACTAACCCAGTAAATATGGATTAGGTCTGCCACTTACATGACTAAGCCACCTAAGACACTATCACAAGGGTGATCTAACCATTCCTGATCGTTCCCTTTGGAAATTCATTAAGGATTCAGGATTGCTTCTTCTTTTTATTATTCCATGCTCCTTTGCATCTATTTTGCAAAATCCCAAATTTCAAAATAACCTCTAACCCTCAACCCCTAGATCTAATAACATTGTGTAGATATAAGTAATGACTTAGTTAAGTCATGGGTTGATACTTCAATTGAGTCATTAGTTGACACATGTGGTTAAAAACATTTTTAATGATGTTTTGAAAGACATTAGTATAAATATCTCTAGGGACCATATTGGCTTATAATCTTTTGGGGACCATATTGGTTTATAATTTTTTGGGACTTAAATCATGACCCAAATTTGTAGTGCAAATATGTAATTAGCTACACAAAAAAAAATGGCACATATCAACTCTTTTATGTAGCATATTGTTTTAGGAGTTCTCATTCCATAATCTATATTTAGCGTCATCAAATTCAAGACCACTAGTCTAATCAACTTTAATCAATAGTAGATCTCATGTAAGAGTTGCTCAAGGTTTATTGTTTGTGTTAATAATTGATCACTTATCAATAAAGATTCTCTTTGAGTTTTTGTTTTAATTAAATAAATTATGTTGAGTTTTGGTTGGTGGAAAATATGCATTAAAGTTTGTGAATCCTATGAGACAAAGGTTTTAAATAATTTTTAATAGAAATAATTTTTAATTTTTAAGATTCTGTGTGCTAGAAGATTTATATAGTTTTGATCTTGTGATTCTATAGAGGGGATATTGAAAATATATTGCATTTTTCTAATTAACAAAGTTAGCTTTCTTTCCATAATCTTTGAATCACTTTTCTTTTTATATTATATTAATGAAATAAATAAATCACTAGTTTACTAATATCAGGTCAAGATTAAACTTGTCGCTACTATGTTAGACCATAGAATATTGATATATTAAGTGTTGTTTAATAAAATTAATATGCTATTGTAATTAAAATTAATATATAATAAATTAGTGTAAATAGCATTAATTTATAAAACAAACATAATACATTATTTCTTTTCATAATATTTAAATCACTTTTCTTTTTATATTATGTTAATGAAATAAACAAATCACTAATTTACTAATATCAGATCAACATTGAAATTGTGTCTACTATATAAGATCATAAAATGTTAATACATTGAATGCTGTTTAATAAAATTAGTATGTTATTATCATTAAAATTAATATATAATAAATTAATATAATTAACATTAATTTACAAAACAAACATGACACTATATTTCAATATTAAAAAAAAAATCAAACAAAACAATCAACTAAAAATAATACAGATAAAATTAATATATAATAAATTAGTGTAATTAACATTCATTTATGAAACAAATATTATACACTATATTTCAATATTTAAAAAGAAATCAAACAAAACAATCAACTAAAAATATATCAAAACTTCATATTTAATAAAAAAATATAATCCAAATTGTTAAAGTTAAATGCATGTACATCCATGTTAAGTGACTTAAAATTCCTATCAATTATTTCCTTCTTTCGTCGCTAAAATGTCTTTTACTTCCTAATACGAAGGAACAATTTTCTAACTCCTATAATAAGTTGGAACCTAGTTCTATAAACCTCGCACCATGCCACTTTGAAATAATTGTGAGATAATGACCCTTGTGTAGAATGATCGACACAAATATATGCTTTGTCATATTTTCCTTTTTATTATTGTAGCTTATGTAGATTAAGTGCGTCCTTCATAATTATATGGAATCTCATTTTCCATATAATATGTAAATTTATAATTAGAAAAAAGAAAAACAATATCTCATAATTTATAAGATATTTAGTTTTATATAATATGTAAATATAATTATTTATTTGTTCTTAGCCCTTTTTTTTCCTCTTAATTATGCACCATTTTGTGTGAATATCTGTTTATTTCCCATCTATGTTATTCTTTTATGTTTTTTTTTCTCCTTTACACACACTCTATGATTCATAGGCAACACATTTTCCATTCTTGGAATATGGAATCTCTCGACCTTATACTTGTATGAATTTATCTCTATTCCCATAAGAGTGATATTGAGTGTATGGTTCAAGAAATGCTAGAGCTTGGCATCAATCAACCTAGCTGAAGTACCTTCTTTCCATTGGTGGTAACAGTTTACAAAAATATTGTTCATGGCATGTATGTTATGATCGTAGAGATATAAACTAGATCGCCATCAAATACAAGTTCCCTATTCCTACCATTGATGGATTATAATATGAGTTGCATTGATCCGAAAAGATCTTTTAAATGACTATGGTTGAGTTATTATGCATGTGTTGATTAACCAATTAGGAAGCTTAAAGAAAGAGGAATAACTATATAAGAAATGTGACAAACATATGAACATGTGCATAATGAAAATGAAGCATAAAACAATATAAAACCATAACACCAATGTGATAACGGAGTTCGGCAATTTTGCCTACGTCTTTGGGCCTTGTCTTAGTGGGATTTTCTTATTTATGTTAGAAGCTTTACAAGTACATCATGATAGTGCCAAAATGTTACAACAATCAGTTGGTCGTGTTCTACCAGATCTCATGAACCCATCAAAACTGACGACACTCAAATCGGATGAACATGACTCCCAGAAATGGCCCACAAAGGTACTCTCCTCAATAGCTTCCCTGCATGACAATGGTTTTTGGCTCACCAATCTGGCAGCATAAGCCTGTTTTGAACCACCTCTTATCTCCCCATGAGCTCAATATGGCCTAGTTTATATAGATCTAAATTTGGTTATCATCTCCCAACTTCCTCCCAAGATCTGGCCTAAAAAATGGCCCAATATCTCCCAATATTAGCCAAAATCTCCAAAAAATGGCTAATAAATCATAAGAAATCACTATAATAAAGTTGAAAACTCAACAATAGTGCATAAACAGGGGGAAGCCCCTAACTAACTAGCCCCTGGTCTTATTAAAGCCCGTCATGTGGCCAAACATTTAGTTGTATGTGCTGGCCCCCAAAACTCCACACTCGGTCCTGTGCATACCGACCATATGGCCACGTCCCAACCATGCACATGCCCTCAAACATGTGTAGCTCTAGGTTTCATGTGTAGGGCCATGTGCCCACACCTTAAGCCTCCACACCCCTCTATGGTTGTTACGCTCCCCACACATTTATCCCTTGGACTAGCACCCTAGTCGGTGTGCAATCCCAACGGACCGGGTGCTATCCATTTAAAACGCACCAAACACCAACAGTAATATATGATCCCATATATCCCTATGCCACAACTTAAGGAACGGTCATGTGACATGTGACATGCGACCAGGTTGGAGGCTTAGAACTCTTGCCCTAACGGTTTACATAGGAAGTGGACCATGGTTATGTGGGAGTACATACGACCGTGATTTCTCTACCCACTACACTCTTTTATGTAAAATCAAATAGTAATGCGGTTGTATAGCGATAATAAACAACTCACAGGCGGGCTGGCTAGCCTGACCTACCAAGTCACTAGCCCATGGAGAGGTCGGGGGTTCAAGTCCGTTGAACTCCAAATTTTTTCCAATAAACAATTTAACCAACCATTGGGTGCCACGTTGCAACCCACATTTGGGCCACATGGCACCGCTCCATATGCCCACCTACTGCCACGTTTCCAACACTGGATGGTCCACCTGTATGCCGAGTGTACTTTCCCTGCACATAAGCAGTATGGACGTGCCACGCCACCTGTATGGACATGCAACATGTCACCACTGCAAGGGTGACACGTGTCACTCCCTGATTGGGTCATCATGAGAATCACACTATCATATTCTTCCCTTCGATGCCTTCTCCCCACCAAAACCATGAGAACCAAAGCATGAATGTTAAACCAAAAGAAAAACATTTTCTTCAAGTTTTAGATGAACAATCTGCAATAAAATGAGAGAGAAGAAGGAATGGGAAAGAGTAGGAGAGGAGGAAAAAAGAATTAACAAAGCTAACCCAAGGAAATGAGGGAGTTGGGGTTTGGGCTCACCTCTTTAGCTCTTGAAAGTTGGAACCTTTGAAAGATGGTTGCCTTTGTTCCCTCCTCCAAGATCCTCTTTGCTCACTCTTCTGAACTCTCCTTTGCTTTCTCCTCTAAGTTCTCACAAATCTGCACTCTCAACCTCTCCTTTGCTCTCTCCTCCAAGCTCAAGATGAAAGAATGAGGAGAATAGAGGGGAAATAGATTCTTTATTATCCTCCTTTTCCCTCAACCCTAAGCTCCACCCTAACAAAAAAAATTAAAAAAAAAATCATTTTTTTCTTGAAGATGTGGGTCCCCTCGGAAGTGTGTGTCATTTCCTGTGAAGCATGCGTGAAGTTCCCTCCAAAGCGCTCTTCCAAATTTCTGAAGCGCGCTTCATAGGGTGACTCTTTCAAAATGGCAGGGATCACGATTTTGGGGAAGGAAGCGCGCTTCCTAAAAACTAAGTCGGGCTTCAGAGAAAGCTTCTAGGACGCACCCGCTCGTATCGAGCTTTGGGGCTTCAAAGCGGGGGGAGGGGAAGCTTTCGATAAAACTACTAAGGATAAAGGCATTTTTATTCTCTTAATGAATGTAACACGAAAAACTATTTGTTGGTGATAATAGATCTCTTAGTGTTGTATCATCTGGAATAGTTCAGGTAGATAATGGTCATTTCAATGATGTATTTTGTATTCCAAGTCTTTCCTGGAACCTCGTATCAACGTATCAAATTACTCATTTTGGTGAAGGAAAAATCGTAGAGTTTTCACCTCACCAAGTTGTAACCATGGATTTAAAATATCCTAAGCATGTCCTAGCAACTGGAATTGTCAATGATATTACCAAGATGTATAGATTTGACAACTTTGGGTCATCACCTTTTCCATCAGTTTTTGTTGCTCATATTGATGACTTGAACAAACTTTGGCATGAGCAGGTTGCTCATCTAAATTATCACTCATTGTAGAAACTATGTAATCAACATATGGTGATTAGTCTTCCTCTCAATTCTTGCAAAGATATTTGTGTCGATTGTTTTCTCAACAAACATCATCAGGATCATTTTGAAAAACATTCATCTTGTGAGGCCTTGGCCCAATTGTATCCTTAATCGGATTACACAGACCAAACAATTTGGTGCAAAGTAAAGTTAATAGTATCCTTCGTAAAATAAATATTTGGGGTTTTTATGGTTTTGAAATAAGTGATAGAAGGAGAGAGAGATGAGTGTGAATTCCAACAAGGGAAATGGAGTCAAGAATAAACCCTCCAAAGAGTTGGATTATTTCATTCAACGATTAGGACATGGGAGTTATAACTCAGAGGAAGAATAATCCTTCACCCTATCAAGATTAACAATGAATATTGAGGTCTACAAGAAGGGAGCCTTAGTGGAGAAAACCTTCACCCAAAAAATCAACTATGATTTGATGCACTTACTTGACACTTTTGCTAGGGAACCAAAGGAAAATACAACCATGGTAGAAAGTAATCACCATACCAACAAGGGAAGAAGGAAACCCTTGAACATATTCTTTCCAAGTGGTAAAATAACCCCTAAAATGGATCAATCATGAAGACTTGAACATTTCACTATGAATCCTTAAGCACCAAATAGTAACCATGATAGAGAATATTCAAGAATTGATAATATTCATCCAAAAATAAATAGCCTACTAAACCATAAATGCTCCAATAAAGATATATCAATTAATCTCCATGGAGAGAGAGCTCTAAAATCCCAACCATGATTAAAAATGAGGAAGGGAACCTCCATTTATAGAGTAATGCTCACCTTCCTATAAAATAAAATACTATTATCTCATGTGATTCCTCCAAAGTCCCCCCAAGTATGCAAATGCTCAACAAACTCCTCAAAGTGTGAAAGTCAATACTCCTAAGATTCCTCCAAAGTTGGCGTTTCGGCCTCCAAGACAAAAATCTTCTCAAAATCATGAAATAAACCCCCACAAGAGGGGGAATCCATTCGAGGTTAGCATCAGAGGTCAACTATGAGGTTTGCAAGGTAAAATTCCATTCCTCAAAAAGCGCTAGGGCCTTCCTTAATTAATGAGATACATCTTTTCATCCACACATGCCACAATAAAGCCCCAATGCAATCTCCAAGGGGCACATCTTGTCAAATGATGTGACACATGCCTCAAAATGAGTGAACAAAGTTAGAATTCTGAAAAATTGAACATGGCATGGCATGCAAATCCATGGTAGATGAAAAATAGCCCAAATCTGACTTTAATCACTACCTTGAGAAATGTGAACTGCCTTGATAAATGTGAACTCCCTTGGGAATTGTGAAAGTGCCCAAAGTCTGAATAAGGTTAATTCCATGTCCAAACATTAAGGGGATCCAACAAGGACTATACATCATCAAATACTACCTTCTCCTCTAGAAGAATCATGTGGTTGATTCTTCACTTTCTAGGCAAGGCACGTGGTCTCACTAGTTGAATGAGATTACTTCTTTCAAAAAAAATTCTCACATTCCACATATTTCTCCACCAACTTGTCAAATGTGATGGATTTCATTAAACCACTTGCTTGTAGATATGCAATAGCTTGAAACCTTATAAAGGGGACATGCAAATATGATAAGAGGAGAATAAAAAGGTATATTAAAGGGTTGTAAAAACATAGCACTTAGAAAGTGGTAACTAAAGAGCAAGTGCACCATCAACAAAGGTGCTCATAGAAGTTGATTCAGTGACATCATAAGCCATGAAGTAACCCCAACATGTACTACTATCACACTTACTCTTGAAGGGTTCATTTTTTTCCTGCTTCCCCTTGGACATGTCCCTCTACTTAGGTCTTTTATTTCATTGTTTTGGTTGGCACACCTAATAGTGTCTGATGAAGATATTCCCATATTCAAACTTTCCAACTTACATAAATCCCTGAGCTAATGTGAAATTTGAAGGGGATACTTGATATGAATTGTTTATGTGTCTTATATCTTAAGTAGTGCCTTAATTTGTATGATCTAAGGACTCGTATGTATTATGAACATTGGATATACTTGATTTCATACTTTGTTTTGATTTACATGTCCTTGCCATGATACTTTGAAGGATGCCCTAGGATTTCACCCAGGACATTGTGCATTTATTGTAGGATATGGAACCTGTGATGTAGAGCATTGAGTCACTCAGTGGCTTGAAAGACTTCGATACTGACTCTCACATATTCTAGACCTTGGATGACAGACATATGGGCGTGTTTATGCTAGATATGGTCATGGTGGCACAAAAATGCACATGAAACCCACACCCTAGGCTCTACACCCCATAGAATATCATGCAGTGGATGGAGGAAGTTGCATTTAGATATGATTGGATGACACACATATATGAAATACACCCTTCTCCACCTCGGATGTCATCCTTTATACCTTGGATGTTGGGCATTTAGATGATGAAAACATGCTAGCATTTGATGTAGATGATGGGGTTTGCTGCCACTTGAACACCACATGATGACTTGAGATGTGGCATGGAATTCCCCCATCTTGATTACACCTCAGATGATGACACATGGCCTTGGAGAGGCCCTCCTAGCCCATTGGAGGCATGACGTCACAACACATGTGACTTTATGATTTATTGCTTTCATTTATTACTATTGTAGAGTCTATTTTGAGGGGTTGACCCCAGTTGTAAAATGAATCACTAACATTTTGTGGACAAAGTGCCAGGGTTACCTTATATAAATAAGGATAGCAATGATTTCATTTTATCATCATCACTTTTCTCCTCAAACTTGTGAGTGAGAGCTCTAAAATAGTTTTTTATCTCTCTTTGGCTTCTTGGATCTACTGCACACCTCTTGGAGAAAGATTATTTTTGGATGTTTTTCATTTCTTGGATGATATCTTGTTGAAGTTAGGGTTTCTGTTGGCATAGCAACTTATATAAGTAAGTAATTTTCATTAAGTTGATATGTTTGCTAATGGAAAAATATGATAACTACTATCTTGTTGCATGCTACTTTGTTTTATTGAATCCCTATGAAGGAACATACGAGTTTCTTCCTTCCCTACTTCTATTTTTCAATGTTTTGGTGAAAGAATTAAGAGACCTAATCTCTTTCTAATGTTCAAAGACCTAAGGCCCAAGATAGGTCGCACCTTAAAGTTTTAATCCTAGTCCATCTTGATCCTTGCCCTAGGTTATCTAGAAAAGGGAAAAGGACATCTAGAGCCCAAGAGATGTTGCACCCTAGAAATCATTTTCTTTCAAGTTTTAGTCCTAAGGCCCACTAGAGGTTGCACCTTAGGGTCGAAGTTTCGTCCTTATTGACTCTCTAGTTCATTCTTGAGTGTTGCATGCTAGAGTCCATAAGCCCTAGAAAGTTAATGGTACTAGTCTAGAGCTCTCTCGTGGTGAAAATACTCTTAGAATTAGTACACTCTCTCTCCAAGCGATTTGTTGAACTCTAATCACTGTAAGTTTGTCAAACAAATGATATTTATTGTTGCTATTATAAATGTTTGTTTCATCAACTAGTGTCTGAATTTATTGCTTCATACTTGAAATATGTGGCTAAAGATGCTCAAAATCATAGTCTAGCAATTGGATGTTATTGCACATGTTGAAGGATTAATTTTTATGCTCAATTGTTATATTTCTGGCAATTTTTTCCTATTGTTGTTACAAAATATTAATTGTTGTTATACATTGTTTTACTAATGTAATTTTGCAATAACAATTGGTTTATTTGATTATCTAGTGTCGAGGAGGTAATTACTTAGCTATATAACTCGGTAATTGTGTATATTATTCTAAGACTATTTATTGTCTCATATAGGTGAACCAATTACCTTGTCATATTCCTTACCTCTTCTAGACCTAGACCTAACATCTAGGTGACAAAGATATGGGGCTATAGGTTCCACTAATCTTGCTAATTGATCTTGATCCCTTGAGATCACCAGGAAAGCCTCCCTAATATATCAACATTGAATGATGCATTCTAATGATAAGGAGAAAATGTATTCGTTGAGTCAATTCTCTCCATAATGATACTGGATGGAAAAACACTATTCATTTTTTTTCTTGCAATCGTCGATTCCAACACTTCGTCTTGTCTTGCTGTGAAGATTGGGGAAAATTTGAGAGAGTTGTTCAATATCGAATTATACATGGTTTTGTCGATCCGAGATTTATTTTATTTTATACGTTCGATCTACATTCAACAACTTTTCATTCAACTCGAAAACCTCTTGTTCAACTTGAATGTGATGAAATATCACATAATTTTCACTCTTTTCCCATAGACCTTTAGCCCGGATGATAGTTGTGCTACAGTTTATTCGTTGATAAGGGAGAGAAAACCCTCAACGGGTGTCCCAATAGCGATTGGTACGTGAGCCCAACCATGCATCTCAAAACCTCGGACACATGAATCATCTGTGTGATCGGGGTTTATATTTCTTTGGATGATTTCCTCACACCAATTTCTATTTCGTTAGATCCTTTATGGACCGGAGACATCCTCTTCCCTGTCATCCTTGTTTTCAAATCTGGACCCTATCTTTCATTGAAACAGACTCTGAGTCGATAACCAAGACCCAATATGTCATCATTCGTGGGCTCATTCTCATCACGGTAATCATAGTTATCAAAAATAAGGGTGTCGTTAAATTGTAAAACGTACGACTTATTACTGTTGTGCTATAAATCAATGCTTTCTTTACTCGGAGAATCAGAGAGGTCAACATATTCTTTTCTGGCTTCAAATGTCTCTACAAATTTCAAAAATTCAAGACTAAGGAGATGAGAGGAATCGTGTTCACTGTTTCCTTTTGCTGGTTTATCTTCTAAGTAATCCAGATTACAGACCCGTCGGGATGATTCAAACGGGATGAGAATGGTCATATTCCCAACATCTTCATTCAATAAAACTGTAGGGTTTGCATTCCTTCTTCAAATTTGTACCATGCCTTTCATGCTCATCATCTGTGGTCAGATTTTCCTTAGAATTCGAATTACAGACCTATTCTTTGGCAGCAGTAAAGTTTGTTGCAAGGATGGATAAGATAGCAATCTGTTAACATATTGCTTCATCGGCACCAATGCTTCAAATTTGGGCTGCCCCTTTAGTGTTGGCTTCATCATTAACAAGTGGAGGGCGAGGAGCCTCTTCAATACGATTGTGTGGACCATATGTTAGCTTCAAAATTTCAAAAATAACCATCCATTGGTTATGATCATCAGGACTCCATCATCTGGAAAATACTTCAACAACACCCACAAGAGATGATATTTTTCCCTTGCAAAGACCTTCAAAGTATATTAAGACTTATTGCAAAATTTTTCGATCGTATCATCTTAATGATGGAGGCCAATTCCCAAACTACATTCAATGAAAGATGATATTTGTGTCATGATCGAATCACCACAGCCATGAATGTATTGCAAAATTTTTCATCATATTTGTGTCGTGATTGAATCACCACATCCATGAATGATTAGAATTGCCCTTGCATCTACATTGAGATTCTCATTAAGGAAAACTCTAGACATTTGAAAAATCAAAAGGAGCATACGGCCAATCATGGATCTAATTCCCTTTCTTTTTTTCTTCTAAATCTTTAATATAAGGCTGAAAATGAAAATATAAATTGAACAATTATCATATATTATACAAATACCAAGGATGGAGTCACTAGTCTTTAATATAAGGCTGAAAATGAAAATATAAATTGAACAATGATCATATATTATACAAATACCAAGGATAGAGTCACTAGTCTTTAATATAAGGCTGAAAATGAAAATATAAATTGAACAATGATCATATATTATACAAATACCAAGGACGGAGTCACTAAGATAATCCTTTCTTGAAGAGCCTTCACTTTGATGGATGCAGTCACCTCTACATCCAACGAAGTCCTCAAAATTTATAAGGAAGATGGGATTTGTCCCCAACAACTGCACCAAAATGTTATTGCTCAAATTGTATTTAATGATGAAAGTCAAATCCAACTAAGGTAATGGAGTCAAGGAGAAACTATGTAAAGAGATGGCTTATATCATTTACTGATTAGGGCTTAGGGATTAAAATTTAAAACCAAGAGTAAGAAGTAATATGTCACACAATCAATATTTATAATGAATATCAAGGTCTATAAGAAGGTAGCCTCAATGGAAAAAATATTCACCCACAAGATCAACCATGATTTGATGCAGTTACTTGATTCTTTTGCTAGGGAACCAAAGGAAAATCCAATCATGGTGGAAAGTAATCACCAAACCAACAAAGGAAGAAGGATGGAAAACCTAAAATATCTTCCTTCCAAGTGGTAAGGTTAACCCCTCAAATGGATCAATTATCAAGGCTTGTAGAATACTTAAACATTTCACCGTTAATCCTTAAGCACCAAATAGTAACCAAGATAAACAAGGTTCAAGAATTGTCAACATTCATCGACAAATACATAACCCTACATACCATAAATGCTCCAAGAAAGATATGTCAGTTAAGCTCCAAGGAGAGGGAGCTCCAAAAATCCAACCATGAATACAAATAAGGAAGGACACCTTTATTTATAGAGTGTTTATCACTTTCATTTCCAATAAAATAATATTATATCATGTGATTCCTCAGATCTAGGACTAAGAAAAGTAAAACATGATTCCCCTACAACTAACAACAATAAAAAATAAAGTGGTCAAGCCACATGTACAATCATCCAAGTGAAATATTACCCCACGAGAGGGATGATATCCCCATTAAATGAGGAATGAAGTGGCTTCATGATTCAACGTTGGCCTCCATAGGCCGTCCAAGTGTGTATATTGTCAAAAAACTCCTCAAAATGTGCAAGTCAACACTTCTAAGCTTCCTCCACGATGGATGTATGGGTCTCCAAGACAAAAATGTCCTTAAAATCATGAAATAGAACCCTGCAAGAGGGTTCAACCCTTCCAAGTCAATTAAAGGTCAAGTGCGAGATCTCCAAGGTGGAATTCCATTCCTCAAAACATGCTAGGGCATTCCTCAATGAAATCTCCAAGGGGGATGTTCCATGAAATGATGTGACACATGCCTCAAAATGAGTGAACAGAGTGAGACTTCCAAAAACTTGTATATGGCATGGCATGAGAAACCTTAATGCAATAAAAAATATCCCAAATCTACTTTTTACCACTATGGTCTTGGGAAATGTGAATTTCCTCGATAAATGTGAACTACCTTAAGACCTGTAAACTACATTGAGCACTGCAAAAGTTCCCAAAAGTACGAATGAGATTAATTCCATGTCCAAACCTCCTCCTTCATATTTTTCATATTCACAGAACCATTCTCTATGTGGTGTCATATGATATAATTCTCCTGAGTTGATCAACCAGACATCTTGATCCAACTGTGTATTGGTCGATGCAAAGTACACATCACCTCACTTATATGGAGTCATCTTTCTCTCAGTCAACTATTTCTCATTGGATCCTGCACTTACTTCCATTGCTTTAGACTTGCAGTCATTTTTATAATGCCCATCTTTACCGCATTTTTATCATCTTCCCGTTGACTAAACAAGGGATTTAGATCTACCCTTCGAATTAGACTTTCAACCAGAGAATTTTCCTTTATCTTTGTCAACCGATTGACCTCTCACCACTAATGCATCTTTGGTTGATCCTTCGATGTTATTTCTTCCCATTTCTTCTGACAGTAGAGATGCAACCATGTCTTCTAGTGCTAATGTCGTTGAATTACTCTTTATAGACATGACTAAGCTATCCCAAGAGTCTGGAAAATAACATAATAGGCTAATACATTTCTCGTCCTCGGTGATTTTAATATCCATAGAATATAATTGTCTTATTATGGTATTAAACACATTTAAATGCTTAGTCACTGGACTATCCTCACTCATCCTTAGAATATACAATTTCTTTCTAAAGAACAACTTGTTTACCATGGATTTTGATTGGTACAAGCTCCCTAACTTGTCCCACAGTTTCTTCGTCGAATCTTCACCTGAGACATTTAGCAGCACCAAATATGCAAGACAAAGTTGAATCGTACTCCTTACCCTTCTCTCTAGTTTCACCCATTCTTTCCTTGGCATACCTATCGTAATGGTACCTCGACAGACTACTACCCATTGTTCTATATCTACAAGATCTTCAATTTTAAGCTTCCAAAGCTCAAAGTTCTGGCCATTGAATTTTTTTGATCTTTATTCAAGAGTTACTTTCCATTCTTTAAGAAAAACTTTAAAATTTTATGAATTACAACTTTTATTGGACCTAGGGTTTAGCTTAGGTCCAAGGTTTTTAAACCAAGATATGATACCACATGTAAGGAAATAAAACACTTCCACACCAAACCTAACAAAAGAGAGGAAGAGAGATTTGAGCTATAGGAGAAATGACAAAGAAAACACACAATACAAACAGATTTTGCCATGGAAAACCAACATTCCTTGAGCATCTTGCTCTCTTGTTGTCTTATTCATTCAGAATAAAATGTTACATGCCTAACCTTTGTCTACACCTAAGACACAATCGACATCATACCTTCTTGCTTTACACAAGAACAATCCTTTATTCAATTGGGCTTACATGTACATGACTAGTAACCTCTAAATTGATTTCTCTAAAGATTAACTAAATATTAGCTAAATATTCTCATACAGTATTACAACACGCCTTATTTATAGGCTTTACAGTAGGAAAAAACCTAAAGAAAGGCTCCTAAAAATGGTTACATATCCACATAGATCATTGGCTACAAATCTCGTGAATCTCGATATTTTGTTACAGTCGACTACTAAGTCAGATTACTAGTTGAATACCATTTGAACTTCATTCGGTCTTCACTCAATTTCCACAAGACCGCCTGTCAACCTCTTCAACTTACTGTCGATTGCTTCGACTTCGACTTTGCCCAGTCGATCCACCTCGACCTTCGACTTTCACTAAAAATAATATAAGCTCTTGTTGTCTTATTCATTCAGAATAAAAGGTTACATGCCTAAACTTGGTCTACACCTAAGAAATAATCGACATCATACGTTATTGCTTTACACAAGAACAACCTTGTAGCCAATTTGACATACATCTACATAACCAATAACCTTTAAAGTGATTTCTCTAAAGATTAACTAAATAATAGATAAATATTCTCATACAATATTACAACACACCTTATTTATAGGATTTACAGTTGGCAAAACCCTAGAGAAAGGAGCTCAAAAATGGTTACAGATCCATGTATATCATAGGCTACAAATCCCACAAATCTAGGGATTCTGTTATAGTCGAGTACCAAGTCGAATTACCAGTCAACCTTCATTCGTTCTTCAATCGGTTTCCACATGACCATATGTCGACTTCTTGTCAGTTGACCTCTACAACTTATTGTCGATTTCTTCGACTTACTATTGATTGCTTCGACTTTGACTTTTCCCAGTCGATCCACCTCGACATTTGACTTTCACTGCAAAGAATATAACAACCCAACATTCTTCCACTTGTTGTCTTCTTTGCTAAAACCAAGAGATTTCTGAACTCTCATTCACATACCCATGGCAGTAATTCCCATTGTCTCTCTGCACCAGGAGAACTTCACAACACTCACAGACTTGTTTAAAGAGTCTGTTATGTTTTCCAACGTGTCTACTTTCTTCAACAACACCTTGTTTCTTTCCACCATGTCTCTCACGAAATGGTATTGTACATCAATATGCTTAGTCTTGGAATGATAATGTAGGTTCTTTGCTAGAAATATTGTTCTTTGACTATTGCAATTTATCTTCATAGATCTCTACTCAAACCTGATCCCTGAACACAGTCGTTACAACCATACTGCTTATTTTCTTCCATGAGTGGTTTCCATGTATTAATCTTCTGTTGTTGACAAGGTTGCGACTGCATGTCGCTTACTCATATAGTTGATTGCTCCACCGAACATCTTGAACACATATTCATTGGTCGACATTTTTCAATCCAGATATCCATCCCATTTGACGTCAACAAATACCTGTACATTTAATTCACTGTCACCTCCAAATTTTCCTTGGTAACATATAGCATAATCTTTTGTGCCACACAAATACCTGAATACTCTTTTGACAGTTCTCCAGTGCGTCTTTCCATGTGTCCACATGCATCTACTCAACAATCCCACTACATGGGAAATGTTTGGTAGAGTGCAAACCATCACATACATTAGACTACCAATAAAAACTAGCCAGACTCATTTCTCTTCTTAGTTGTAGACCTCAGACTCTTTGAATTTCGAGCCAAGATAAATCTAACAAACTCATCTTTTTGACTTCACTACTCCTTTTTCTTTTCTTCCCTATGTTGGCGCTCTATGTATTTTTCCTCTGCTCCAATCCGCTTCTTCCACCTGCATGCACCCCACATAGCCTCTTTGGAGTCATGGAAGTCCTAACTAACTTTCCAACTCATACCCCTAACTTCTCCACAATCTCTCGTGTTGCCTAGGTTAATCATTCGAGAAGATTCTTGAAGATCTTCTTCTTGATTTTGGCGTGCATGCAGTATCTTCTTGATTCCTGATGCACTTTGTGGATCTTCTGACTGGCGCTCGCGAGACTTAATCCATCTATTTCACAACTAATAAGGTGCATGCAAAACTATAGTGCACAAACAAAATATTTATCCCAAAACTTTGGGTGCCAATGAGGTCCCAACACTATTACTTGGCTCGTCCTCAAGAAAGTGGACTCATTGTATTACTCACAGGAAAAATGGACACTACATCAAGGAAAAATGATTTGTATGACTCCACAGGATTTGAGTAAAAGAAAATCATCAACATTTTATGACCAAAGCATCGAACCAAGTTGTGGTTGCACTCGGGTTGGAGTAAGAGAAAATCATTTGTCGAAGTTGTAGTTGCAGCCTCACATAGGTCTTGGAATGAGTCAAGTAGTCCTCAAGGTAAGGGATTCCTTTGGTATTCATTCATTCAAACTCTCAAGCTTACTATTTTTGAGGGTTTCTAGAGTGGTGAGTGAGAGATATTTTTTAAGTGCACCACCCAAAAAATTAAATTGAAATCAGGCCAAGCTCTACAACTAAAACTTAGCCTAGTTACTCCGTGACATATGAGAAGTAGATCCTGAAGGACTACTACAATGGCTGAGACCGATTCCATCCTCCTATCTCATTGAGCTAGGTGTAGAGGATGGAAGATGTTGACTACAAAATATGATGGAGAGGGTAACCCATAGCATTGGACTACCCACTTCAACAAAGGTGATCATCCATGGTGAAAGGCTCCCCATCTCCCAACTTAGAGAGTTTGCATGCTGCCATATCTTCAAAGAACAGTTCAGGGAACCATGTGGTGGTTTTTTGTGTCTTGTTGGTGAATAAGAGGCTGGGACCCATGCCCAACATTTGTGTTCAAATCCTCGACCACCGAGAGAACTGGATTGTTGGATCCTCGACCACTTCCCTTGACTAATATTCACAATCCCTTGTTCATTTGTTGAGAATGGCCATGAGGTGGAAACTTAGTTGGAAAACTTGAATTCAAGTCGAAATCAAAATTGCTAGTGAAAGCATGGTTGGTACTTATCACTCGTCAACTGATGGGGACGTGAGAGATTAAGGCATGAAGGATCTCTCATATGAAACTGTATGTGGAGATCAGTGCAGTGACTAGATTCTCATTCAGGGTATCCAATTCTTCCTGCCATTCCTGCATCCAGATGTATTTTTTATGTTGGTCGCATTGGATAGGTATTTCCACACAGATCTAAGTGTCTAGACGTGTGGAAGTAGTCCAAATCCCTCTACCTTGAGACTTTACTTTCATTAAAGAAATTATTAAAGTGAAGTGCTTTTATTTTTGAATTGAGTTTTATTTGAAGTAATGATTTAATTAGAATTAGTGAATTAAATAATAGTCATTGATCTCAAGTGATGTAAGAAATAATAGGGTGAAGGAGGAAGATACTTGATACATTGACACAAAGTACAGAAGGAATTTTTCTCAGGAGATTAGATCATGAAAGACCGTGATTCAAGGATATCTTGCATAGGTTGGAAAGGACTCCCATCTAGAGATCGCGTTAGGAAGAAGAGAAAAAATAGGCAGTTGAAAGTGGGTTTTAGCAGATTGGAGCCACAACAACAGGATTGCACTGTACAGAGTTGTGTGTAGTCTTTGACTGTCTGTACGCAGTTTTTAGTGGAGACATGCACATATATGCCAGTTTCTTATGGAAAAATGTGTACATCTTAGGAAACATGAAATATCAAGGCTGTACAACAGACTAGGAGTATCTAGGGTTTGTAGGTACTATTTATAGTGTTTTGTATTTCTCTATAGGCCATTTTCCCAGGTAGAGGATCCCTTGTAAGATTTGAAGTTATTTGAATTATAAGCTTAGTTGATGGGCATAATAACTTTGTCTATTGTGGTTGCAATTTTTGGTTTCTAGTATTGCTTTCACTATCTTTATTTGAGTTGAGTATTTCAGCAAGTGTATTCTTTTTGTGAGCTACTAATTTTATTTACAACAAGGAAATCAATAGATAACAAGATACCTAATTTCCGAAGTAAGGGGATTTCAACATGGTATCGAAGTAGTCACCCTGAGAGGAAGATATATATAATATCAATAGCAATTAATAATATATCTATCATATCTGCAAGGAGATATTATCAGATCCATAACCAACACTCAAAAATGAAGGGCTGGATTTAAGGGAAATAGTAGTACTGAGGCAGAACTAGGGTTTTGTAGTCATCCGTAGTTGTACAAACTTTTCATAAGGAATGGTTCCATACACATGTGGGTTTCTTTCTAGATAGTCATGTATATGTGGGTTTTAGTAAGAAATTCTCGTACATACATAGGTTTCATTGGTGACAGATTAGTACAAGTTCGTACAGGTCGGTATAGGGAAAGTTTTAGTAGCATGTTATTTCCAAGGTATTTTATCAGGTCTAAGGGATGACATCAATAAGTATGAGAGTTGAAGACAGAATGGATGAAGCATCCAATTTCCTATCTTAAAAAGAAAGAGCAAATTTGGTGTTAAGGGACCTTTGGGAGTTAGTGGAAAAATTTGTTGTTCCACCAATAGATTCGATAACTTTGGCAACTCATGAGAAGGAGATCAAAGTTGATGGGTTATGTTGGATTCAGTGAAGTATCATCTCACTCCTAACTTATCTGAGAAGAAGACGACCAAGGAGAAGTTTGATGCCTTGGTAGGACTATTCCAGAGCACTAACATGAATAGGAAGATGGTCTTAATAAATAGTCTCATATCTATGCAGATGTCTAGATCTGACAATGTTACCATCTATTCCTGATAGGGAATGGGAGGAACAAGAGGAGGATAGAAGGAGAAGCATACTAAGGTTTTCTCTTTGAGTTTATGCTGAAATAGTTCAGTTTTCATTCATTCCTTAATTTATCACAAGACCAATTCTTTTTATGATAGTAGGGTCTTATTGTAGAAAACAAGATTCGGGGCTGAATTACATCATTCAGACACTTGTTTTTTAGAGGTGTTGATCTGTCTTTGATAGTCTATGTAGACTTGTATGTTTGTGAATTAGTTTTTATGACTGACAAAGTCTATTGTGCAGAGTCGAGTGGGAAACAATATGTGGAAAGCTAATCCAGCTTATAATTCAAATGTGGTGATCGATCATATTTCCAAATATGTTCATTTATGTGCTCTTCAACACCCATTCACCGCATCGACAGTGGCTCAAATATTCATGGATAATATCTTCAATCTTCATGGCATGCCTCATTCTATTGTCTCTGACAGAGGTCCCACTTTCACTAGCAATTTTTGGAAAGAATTGTTTAAGCCACATGTCACCGAATTGCATCTCAACACCGCCTATCATCCACAGATGGATGGCCAAATTGAAGTTGTCAAAAATTGTTTGGAAACATATTTAAGGTTTTTTACATTCGAGAGGCAACATCGGTTGGCTCAGTGGTTACCCCTTGTTGAATGGTGGTACAACACATCTTATCACACAACTACTTGCATGACTCCTTTTGAAGTAGTATATGACCAAAATCCACTATCGATTCTCTCCTACATGCAGGTGTTTCGAAGGTTGAGGAGGTTGACCAAAATATTAAAGTCCATGAGGATATTCTTCATGCCCTCAAAGAAAAATTGATCATGGATCAAAATTGCATGAAGCAACAAGTAGATCAAGTTTGTTCTGAATGTCAATTTGATGAAAGTGACCATGTGTTTCTTTGATTGCAACCTTATAAGAAGACTTCACTCAAAGTTGAACACTGTTAGAAACTTGCTCCCAAATTTTATGGTCCTTATATAGTTCTCAAGCGTGTGGTATTGGTGGCCTACCATTTATCTCTACCTAGTCATTCTAAGCTTCATCTTGTTTTTCATGTCTCCTGCTTAAAGAAGGTGATTGGAACTAAGTGCCAAACTCAAACTAGTCTCCCTGAGTTGGATGAAGAAGGTATATATGTTTTCGACTATTATAATAGATCTGGTACCTTACATTATGTTATCCTAATTTGAGTTGAATATTCCATCATGTATATTCTGTTTTGTCATATGCTAATTTGATTTAGAGCAAGGAAATCACTATATAACAAGATACATAGGTGCCAAAGTAAGGGGATTTCAACATTTACTTTTTGTCTTTGCGTAGTAGTTTCTCCAATAGTGTAGAAATATTCATATAACTCTGAATGAACTGCCTTTAATAACCTACATAACCCAAGGTGGCACACAACTCTTGGATGGAAGTGGGGGCAACCATATCTAATATGGCAGACATTTTTTTGTGGTCTACCAATAAGCCATCCTTGCAAACGAGATTCCCCAATAATGTCCTAAATGGCGTACAAAAGATGCCCTTCTTCAAATTTACTTAAATATGGAGCTGGTAAAAATGATCCAACATAAATAAAAGGGCTTTCATGTGCTCTTTTAACATGTTGAACACCGTCTAGTCGTCCAAGTAGAACTCGATGAAATTGTTGATAAATTCTATGAATGTTGTGACCATTATGCATCACCATATAAGCAAAGTATCCCACTCTGTCACAAATGTGTTCTTGGATTGATCTTCCTTGTGGATTTGAACTTGATGAAATCTTGAATAGCCATCTGTGAACAATTAGGCTTCCTAGCCTCTGGCATTTTCTAGTACCTCATCGGTAAAAGTAGTGAATTGATCATGCACGTAGGAAACATTGAGGCTTCACAAATCAATGCAAATTTAGATGTCATATGGATTCTTTGACTTCACCACCATTGGACTAATCCAATATGATTCCTCCATGGGAACAACGATCCCAACATCCAACATTCAATACAACTCCTTGTGCACTTTTTCCTTATATTTTGGGTTCAAGTGATAGGGCCTTATTTTAACCAATTTAGCATATGTCTTGAGATGAATTTTAATAGCCCCGAGTTACCAACGATCCCTTTCATCTTAAAGAATATCAAGGGGAACAAATCCTCATATTCCTTTAGCATATCTACCACCTTGACGACAATCTCCTAATCCCAATAATCTCTGATGATATCCATTTTCAGTGCTTTTCCAGTGCCAATATTATGCTTCTTCATCTTAATTGGACGACCATAGTCCGATGCATCCACCTTTGCTACTTTTCCTTCTACCCCATGCTCTCCCTCAGTTTCTTGAATCTGTATGCCTCTTGGTCATCTTCATCAATATCATCACTTTCAATTTTTCAATAATGTACAACCTCTTTCAATTTTTCCATTGACTTATGATACACATAGACAATTTTAGGCTTGGAATCCTTTTGTTGACATTGAAAAATGAAGTCTTTGATTCCGAGGAGTGCCTCCTTCTATGCAGGATCTTCGACCATGAAACTAAAATTTGTATAGAACTATGCACTTACATGTACCCAATCTATTGTTTGCCTCTTGAGTTCCTCTTGAATGTACCAGCTTCTAAGGACCATGTCCATTATATAGACTAATCGATGGAACCATTGGGTATGAGGGATATTCTTAGTTTTCCAACATCATTCAAAGTAGTGAATATTCTCCTGGAGATATTTGTTATTGTTATATCGATTGGCCAGTTCAAAATCAGAAATGGACTGGAATATGACCTTTATGAATTCGACCAACTACACCTAGTCCTTTGTATTTGAGCAATGTGTCACCAACCAACACGCAGGTGTTCCTTGTACTATGAAATCCGTGTCCTGAACCCTTTAATCTTCTGGAATGGTTTTCTCCATTTGTACTAAGAATGTATCTACCAAACCCCCTCCCAATGAACCTCGAAGCATCAATAATTCAGAGCCAATCCATTGTACTATGTTTGTTGTCTACACACATATCTGAGTAGAGACTTCATACAACTTATTCTACCACCTCTTCATGGCATCCTCCAAATTAGTATCATAGGACTTCACACTTCTCCAACTCAGCTCCCCATCCATCATGGGATTTATATAATCTTCCCCGCGCCGTGTGATATCGTAGATATTTTCAATAATGGATCTATGTGCATCCTCATTCTTGGGCCTGTTGTATCCATAACCTTTATTTGGATCCAATGGTGCGATCACACAAGGAGTTCGTCTCAAACGACATATGTGTCTTCTTCATATTCAACACAACATTGTTGTTGAATGCCCAATCAATACCAAGTAGGGAAAGGTAGGTATCAAAGTTATTCTTGATCTCAATCATCTCTAAATTTGCCTTCATCTTGACCCCTTCAATGTTCACTTTGACCTGCTTTAGTTAGACTATAGGATATATTTTGTATTGATTCACTACTCAAAGATGAATGAGAAACTACACCAAGTTTGGTTTATCCATCAACTCCTAGGAATTCTTCAGGAAGATGTTCACATCGGATCCCAGATCCAACATGACACTGTCCATTTCATAGCTTCCAAGTTCAACCATCATCTGTAACTCTTGTCCTGTGTGATCTTTTTTATTGACCTTTCACACATCCCTTTCTGGTAAGGGGTTTGATATAGCTACAATTGTCCCTTCTTCTAGACCCATGAAGGTTGCTAGCATGTGTGTCAAATTTCTTGTAGCATTAAGATCCAGTTACAACTTCAAACAACAACACAAGTAGTTACTTCCTTGATCTCTAGTTTCTTTTTCACGACCAATGTCGTGCAATGATTCTTATCACATCGTGTGCTTCAACTCTTCACGCACATGCTCCTTTATTTCCCTTTTTTCAGGTTGTCATAAGTATTCTTTCCTGCAGGCTTGTTCTAGTAACCTTTGTGTCACACGTTGTATTTCGTTGCGCACATGGGCTTCCTCCAAAGACCTCTGTGTGGTGTGTTGCAATTCTTCATGAGCGCAAGCCTCCTCCAGTGAGCTTTGTATGACACATTGCATCTTCTCACGAACCCGAGCCTCTTATAGCGACCTTTGTGTGACGTTATGCAGATCTTCTCGTGCTCTTTCTTCCTTGAGGGCCCTCTATGCATTGCACATAAACTTCTTCTATTTTCCAACATCAAACTTAGGGGGAGGTTGCGTTGACTTTCTGATCTTTCCCTATGTTCTCTAGCTCGAGATTTCTCTATGCTCAAAGTCCATTCCTGTCTTCACTCTACCTCAACTTATCACCCACACATCAACTACCTCATCCTTCTTTTGATTCTCATGTAGCTCGATAGTCACCATGTTGTAGTGTTCCTTCTTCTCTTCCAATTTCATAAATAAGTTAGGACAATCCTTTGTGACATGATCAATACTATAGAAATACAAACATTGAGCGTGCAGTTTAGTACAAAATATCGACACATGTCCTATCTCGCCACAGTTAAAATAAGTGGGGAGTCTTCGTCCACCTCTTCCATATTCTCATCCTCCACCACATCCATATCCACCCTTGGGACCTTCTTGATGTCCACCTCTCTCAGTGCCTCCCTAGTCACCACCCTTATGTTCGTTAGGAACCTGAAAGACTTCGTGGTGTGGTCCTTCATTAACTAAAGTGATCAGAAATTGTTCACATCATGCCCCATGGATTTGCAGAATTCACAAAACGAAGTATGGTGAGTCTTCCGATATTTCTCCAGTATTGGGTAGCGGGGTGGTATATGTCCCCACTATATGCAAATATCGTACCATTCTGTCTGAGGCCAAGTTGGAAATGGATTCAACACACCTGCCACCCGATAATTTCCCAATGTAGGACATTTGTTCCTGCGATGACCTTCCAATCAACACGTAGTACACCATATGTGTTTTCGCACCACCTTCACTTTTTCCGTATCTTACAACTACATTGTCAGGTTCATTGGTTGGGATTGCACCTATTCCAAACCTAGTGATGTTTCTCCACCTCCTGGGCTAGCCTCCAAGTCCATTGCAATCTCCACCACCTCTGCATGATTAGTCACCTTTTATTGGGTAAGTGAAAGTTTGATATGGGAAAGAAACCTCGCAATAAACCATTATTTGGGTTTAACGTCAACCTATCCAACAATATCTTGAACCGTTGGTCATAATCCCACATGATCTCTCCTTGTGTTGTTTGATATTCTTAATCTCTATGATGCTTTGAGATTCTAACTTACGTTTCCAAAACTCCTTCACCAGATCTCTCTTAATTTTTTCAGGGACCTTGTTTGTCCGCTAGTGCAGTGGCCTTTTACTTAATGTACCATGCCAAGGACCTATCCTTGAAAGTGGTCTCCAACTGTGCAATCTTTGATGCTCTGTCTGTGATCCTCTTCAAAGACCATATATACTCACACATAAACTAATGCTACTTTTCATTGTGCTTACCTATCCCATGGAACACGTGTAGCCTTAGATTTGTATCATGAGTCACCATTCTCAATCTAGGACTATGTCCTCTTGACTAACTGCTTCATGTTGGGGATCTTGGTACTGACAATCTCCCTTGCAAAGTATTGTTGACTTCATCTCCTTTTTCACTCGTACCTTTTCTCCTTTCTTCTCCTACTCCTCCTTCTACTCTTATCCGCGCTCTATCTTCTCCTCTTTATTCTTGGTTAAAAATGCACAAGGGGGGTGCTTCAAAGGAGGGGTACCTCCATATTCTCCCATCATTTCTTGTGAGGGAACCCATATATTTTCCCACCTTTAGTCGTACAAGATCATACATTATTGCTAACTCCTCTTCTGCTCCTCATGGGGGACCTTCATCATCCTCTCCTACTTCTATGCCTATACTTTGTGCCTCTACTCTATGCCTCATCTTCCTCTGAAGTTGCGGCATCTCGCAATAGACAAGGGGAAAGAATTAATATTCTCATCTCCTACTACCACTACTCCTAGTATCTTCATTGGATACTCTACTCCTAACACTGTGCCTCTTCACCGGCCTATATTTATCTATTATCCTCTCTGACATAGTAATCTCTCTTGCACTTCCTCCTGGTGTGGTCTCCTTCCTCTTCATCTTGGGCCTGACCCCTCGTCTCATATCGCTTGCTATCTTATTTCCACTCCTTTATTCTTCTTTCCTCCTTAGTTTAACTCTTCTTGCATATCTTTTGTCTCTCTCTCTTATCTGCTCTTCTGGGTCCATTCTTTTCCCTCACCTCATCTTAATATTTTTTGGATCCTCCCAACAGATCCATATCTTATCTCTATTTTCCCCCTTCTTTTCATCCACCCCTAATAGTAGGGGAGTCTACATAGCCATTATATCGAGTTGCATATGCATCAACCCTTTCTCCATGAACAACATCTTTGTCCACAACAAGATTTCTTCTAACATCCTTTCTCGAGGACCTTCTGCAAACTTTCTTTCAGCCTCGCTCAAAGAAGCACTATATTCCATAGAAAAATCAATAATGTCACCTTCCTTCACCCGAGCAAACCAGAAGTTGATTGCTCAAGTCCACTTATTGTCCAAAGCCTTCAGTTGATCAAAAGTAGCCTCGTCCCAAGCCAATGGTTCTTGGGGTCTCATAGAAGTATTAATAGCAGTTGTCTTCTTTAACTATTCATACAACAAACATGAATACACAACAAAGAAAATCTCACGCATATCAACATAGACATACCTCTCCTTCCAACGTTCCACGTTGGTGATCAAACCGTGAGTCTCTCGTCGAGCAAACTCATCTTCTTTCACAGTCAACCAATCTTGTATTTCCTTCCCAGATAGATACCACCTCAATCTTTGTCGTCATTATGCAATACAAAACCTTCAAGTCTTGACAACATAGCCATTTATTGGCTCACTTGCGTGCATCCTTCTTAAGGATAGGGGGTTGATGACCCATGGTTCGTCTAGAGTTTACCAACAAAACCATAAGGTGTCATCATATTAATCCTTAGTCGAACACTGAAGAAGGTCTCACCGCCTTGTGTTGGTTATGAAGGGTTAAACCACACAGGGAAACTACTCGGGTAATGGATTGACATTCACACATTCCATTACAATGCATTTAGAGATTAACAACATCTAACATTACAAAATTCTTTCATTGAACACATAACCAACACAGTAAATGATAGGAATAAGAAAAACTTATATTATTTTCATTCAAACGATGGCATACATGGATAAAGAGACTCATAATTCATCATAAACAATGCCCTGCACTCTCATACATTCTATCATTAATGCATTACAAGCCACTATGTGATTCTATCAAACTTTGGCCATACTACTAAGCTGACTTTGTTATAGACTTCTTCCAAGATTTGTTCCAGTCACATACAAAACTAGACTCACAACCAAACTCATATGAAAACTAGCGAGACTCATTTCTCTTCTCAACTGCAAACCTCAGACTCTCCGAATTCCAAACTGAGAGAACTCTATTGAACTTTTCTTTTTTTCTTCGTTGCTCCTTTTTCTTTTCTTCACTGCTCTGGCACTCTGTCACTTTTTCCTGTGCTCAACTCACTCTGTTGGCTGTTAGTCCCACACACTTCTGCCACCTGCATGTAGTGCACGTAGCCTCTTTGGAGTCATGACAGTCCTAACTAACTTGCCAACTCATCCCCTTAAATCATCCATGATCTCTCGTGTTGCCTGAGTTAATCATTTGGGAAGGTTCCTGAAGATCTTCTTGATTCTGGCGTGTATGCGGTATCTTCCTGATTCTTGGCACGCATTGTGGGACTTTTGATTGCACTTTATTCCATCCATTGTGTAGCTACTGAGGTGTGCATAAAACTATAGTGTGGTTACAACTATGTTTGCGTGCACAATCTTTATCCCAAAGCATTGGGTGCCAACACACGTCCCTTTTCTGGTGTGCTTGGGGTTCTAGACATTAGCCCCCATTGATATAGCTCTTGGTGTTGCATCTTCACTAATAGAGTCCTCCCACACTTAGACCAAGGCAGATCATGTAGCCAAATTTGTTGAATGGATGCAACACCTCCAACAATAGGTTCATGACATCTTTCAAGAGGCTAGTGCCAAGTACAAGCAGGACAACTACTTCAGCAAGGCCAACAACTTACCAAGGTTCAAATTAAGAAAAGTTTCCCCATCTTCCAATGGAACTTGATGCAATGGGAACCATTGCTTCCTAAGGGGGGAGAAATGATATAGGTTGATCTTGGTGGTCATTCACCATTTCCACTAAATCAACATTTTCGAGTTTATGGTTTTGACAAACCTTGATATTCCTTCCTTTGTTGGAAATGCAATGTAATTTCATCCCCATTTGTTAATTACAACCATCATGTAATGATTTTCTAGTGGTCTTATGTACATGGCTATAGCTTTAATGCACCAAATCCCATAAGAACTCTGAAGTTAAGTGCGCTTGGGCTAGAGCAATACTAGGATGGATGACCTCCCAAGAAGTCCTAGTGTTTTAGATGCCTATGACATTTTGTAAACTTAAACCAATTTATCCCACATGCATCATAGAAATTATTCTCCTCTTACTCTCTCATATGTAATAGAGGTGAAGAAGTTTCTTTGAGCATGTAGTGGAGTGTGATGTAATTCTTATTGCAAATGAATGATGACAACTCCTGCACATAATCTTTCTATCTACATATGGAGATGACTGCTGTAATGATTATCAATACACGCAATATTATAAGTGCTGAAACTTTGTTGGCCTTCCATAAATACCGAAACTTATGAGTACTGAAACTTTGTTGGCCTTCCATAAATACCGAAAGCTTTTATTTTTTGTTGCATGAGAACTGACCATGCTGCTTAAGTGTCTGTTGCCTTGAATCTTCCTTAAGGACTGAGCTGGAAAACTGACTATTTGACACACTGGGGAGGCAATCCGTGGTTTCACACTGGTCCCCCAAATTGTTAACAAGTGCCAAGCTTTTCATCTTGAATTCTGCATGGATTGTTTACCAATTTCCTGTAGCGGCTATGACATACTTCACAAAAAATTTAAGGATATTATCAGTGCCCATTGGTCCCAAAGGGTTGAGGAGAATTCCATCCACTGCTTGTATCCCAGTACTGCTGTCAAGGGCCGAACTTGTAGCTTCATCCATTTCTGAAATGATGTCATAAAAATTTGACGAAGCGTGGTCATGATACTTAGGGGCTTTCCAAACTGTATCATGAGGGGTATGATATGGCTAGAATTTTCATTTCATGTGGTCCAAGAAATGAGACATACTCCTCTTCATTTCATTTTTCCCTGGGAATTTGCCTCGAGGCCTCTGTCAATCTACCGGCACCGCCAACCATTTGAAAAGACTGTATACAAGGGATAAATTCTATACTTTTCCACAATTTATTGTATTCTACATGAAGTATTTTCTCCGAGCACTGGTCCAACTCACAAGAAGTAGAAGGTCAACGTCTAGAGCGTATATCTTAGCAAAATTGGCGAGCAAGAGTCCTTTCTTCAGTCATCTTAAAGACAGATCCACAACACACGTCGCCATAATTGTGGATCATGGGATGATACGGTAACATTTTGCAGCAGCAACACAAAACATCATCTAGTGCGATCTGATTGAATGAAATAAGACTCGGTGCATTTGCCTTATTACCTGCTTGAGGATTGTCGATGCTCCCCGATATCTCAACACTGACTGATGCATTCTGATTGGAAGGAGAAGAGTTATGCGTTGACTTAGTTCCGCCCTAATGATGCAAGATGGGAAAACACTGTTCATGCCTTTTGTTGTAATGCCCGATTCCAAATCCGTGTCGTCTTGTGAATATTTGGGAAAATTTGCAGTGGAGTTGTTCAATATTGAACTGTACACGGTGTTGGCCATCTGAGAGTCATTTTATTTTATATGCTCAATTTTCTCGGTACACCACTTAACAAGCTCCAGTCGATCGTTCAACTCGGAGATTCCTTGTTGAACTTGAATGTGATGAAATATCACAGAATTTTCCTTGTTTTCCCTTTGACCTTCAACCGGATGATAGTGTTTTGCTGCAGTTTGTTCTTTGATCAGGGAGAGAAAACCCTCCGCGGATGCCTCGAGAGCCATTGGCATGTAACCCTAACCATGCTTCTTAGAAACATCCAACACACAAATCAACCGAGAGATGGGGGTTTATATAAATAAAATCAATAACAGTGAGGCCACAAGGGCACATCACACAAGGTGCATGAATAGATCTCCTATAAATGTGGATCTGAAACTAATGCAAACCTAAACATGAACAACTTAGTTACGTAAATCTTAACTAAGTATCCTAATTTCTACATTATTCTAACACTCCCCCTTAATGGAGAAATGGATTTTCTACCAAACATAACAGAGCAGAACATAACATGCTTGCTGGTCTCAGTCTTAGCTAGGCTTACAAATTAACAATTTCATCTTGACCTTTCTTGATCTTAGATAGTGATGTAGATGGAGCTTCTTCCCTGACTTGCTACTCCATATATGTTTCATCTTGACTCTATTCTGCTTCATAGCCCTTTTTTCTTTGTTCCTCGGCATTTTGGAATTTGACTTCTGATTATTGTTCTTTGTCCTCAACACTTATGCATTTTCTTGAGAACATTTATCTTTAATGTTCGCAAATGCTTCCAACTCCACATAAAAATGTTGCTCCCATTTCTGGATACAATCAGCAATGTCTTTCTCAACGGACTCTTGCAACATTAGCTCATAGTAATACTTTATTTCTTCAGGACTCCACTTTATAAAAACTGACTCAATTTCTATATCTGTAATGCAGTCTTCTTCTTCTTCAGTGTCCATACAGTCCTCATCATATTCTACTGTTTATTTGCATTCATCATAATATGGCTTTTGAAGCCATTCCTCAATAAATTTTAATTCTTCATCAAACTTATCTGGCACTTCACCTAAGTGCTTCACATCGCATTCTTCCTTAGTAAACCCTGCACACTCAAAAGCATTCATTAGAATATCAAAACAATTTTTGCTATTTTCATTTTTCTCTTCTAAGAGAGCTTTCTCATTTTCCCCCTCTTCATCTTCCTTCTCTACAACAATAGAGTTGTCTTCCACTTGATTTGTGTATGCAAGTGGACCATTCTTGTCACCAAACAACAACTCATTAATAAGATGTTTCTCATGCATCAATTTTGACCACTCTTCATTAGATGAATTGTCTCCATCAAATCTAACTTCATATGTCTCTCCTTCAAAGAGATCTTCCTCACAATCAACTACATACACACTTTCATCATCAATCATTGCGATTTCAATGCAATCATTTTCAGTCTTTATTTCAGTTATAAGACTGTCAATACACTCACCATTTTCAACAACAGTGATGTGATTAATTTTGTCTTTAGATATCTTGCTCCCCCTCACACTAAACTTCATCTCTAGATTATCCCAAAACATTTTTGCATTCTCTATTTCACCAAATTCATATAACAGAGCAAATAGGATGCCATTATTCAATGCTGAACTAACAAAATATAATGTTAATTTATCGCTTCTCTTCTCAGTAGGATCTTTATAGCCATTTTGAACAAATTCCCATAAATCTACTGATCCAAGTAAACCTTCCATTTTCATTTTCCAAAGATCAAAATTTTTACCTGAAAATGATGGTAAAACTGGCATTAACCTTTTCATTATTGCATNATCCGCAATCTGATCCTAGTCTCCATCAGGTATGTGTTCCTCGACTAGTGCTGAAGACACTTTATATTTACCTGCAAAATATATTTTCTCTTGTTGATTCTTCCTCCACATGTGTTTCAGCTCTCTTCGGAGCTGATTAATTCTCCTTTGATGACCCATTCCTTCACATTGAGTCTTCTTTGAACAGCAATGATAAGCAAGTCTTCACGTCACAACAATGATCACTAGACAACAATTTTTGGCACCAAAAACAACAGTGCTCCACATGTGCTCAGTTCTGAGGAACCTATTTGCTTCGACTGCCTGCAAAGAAATGACAAGTAACAAAAACCACTTTCTTACCACCAAATTTCTTCTACAATATGTCACTGCGGCTCTTTTCCCCACTCGATCCTATGGAAGCAGTGAGCCAACTCTTCACTTCAATGTAGACACGAGAATCCTTTTCATGCGGATTTTCCCTCTCAAAATTCTGCACCTGCACTCCTACGAGCAATAACGATTTACATGCCACAATATCGATAATGCCTTCCTCCTACGTAGCCTTCAATGTAGCAACAA
>JASDQU010754773.1:4030-16784 GCA_032191745.1 Picea mariana
GTACATTTCTTTTATTAATAGAAATCATCTATTACTGTATATCTGTGTTTATGGTTGCATCTCTGATACATTTCTATTATATTATCGAATATCTGCGATATCTCTGTGCATTTATTTATTATATCTCCACTCTCATTTCATGTCGAAAATAATCCAGATCAGTGGGGTTGTATGCCCTTATACTCCACAAGAAATCCAACTAGTTAACCTTGCAACCAAGAAAAAGATATCATAACAAGATAAAACCCTTCACCTAAATCAAGAATTAACAAGACAAACTTCTACTTTAACAAGATTTATCCACCAATATGCAAGATAAATACTCCACAAAAGGTAGCGCACCACTTATTTCTGCCAATAGCAAAGAAAACCATAACAAGTGAAAAGGAGAGAGAAAATGTCGAAGAATAGTGAAAATTTCATCCAAGTACTTCTCACAATGGGAGAGTTATCATCAAATGAGATTGAAATAATCTCTATTTATACAAAATGTCTTAACCCTTGTTTGTCCACATAAATTAGAGTAAACACAAAACAAGGGGTCAACAACCCTTATTTTTCCCCTTTACACAAATAATATTATTTAATATTTACTTTTGCACATGAAAGAAAACCCTAAAACATGACGTCACCCTCTAAGGGTGACGTTTTAACCCTTTAAGCAAGTCGTTGGGGCTCATAGAGCCTCCCTCTCATGGGCTATAGCCTCCTACCACCAAGTCATGCCAAGTGTCAACAAATAGAAACTTCACCACCAAAGCCCTAGCCCCAATGATGACGTCAACTCCTCAAGGGTGACGTTTTGGCCTCTCCAAGAAAATTGTTTGGCATGCGAGGGCTAGGAAAGGTCCTCCAAGGTGTCCTCTAGGCCTCCAAAGGAAATTAATCATGATCTGACATGTGGGCCCTTGGAATCCAACCTATGGGCTTCAAGCCCCATGGAAGGCCAAGCTAGGTTTGTTCTTCCAAAACTTTCCACCAACTGGTTCCTACAAAGACAAATGGATACGCCCTCCAAGGATCTCAAGTCAAAGAATCATGATGAGTAAATCAAATCAATAAAAGATCCATCTAAGCATGGACATCCAAACTACCTCATCAAAAATAAACTAATGCTCAAAGACCCTATGCAATTTACCAAGTTTGAGTATGGGAGGGTTGACAAAACAACCTATTGGGTGAATCGCCCCTCAAGTTTAGGGGTGTTTCCCAAGTGGACCTCCTTCTGAGTCATGTGAATGATGTTTTATGGATGAGGGGAAGACTTTTGGTCATGGGGTTCATGACATACAAGGGGTTGTAGTGTCTCACTTATGGGTGCCTTTGTAGAGTGTGTGTTACACCTTCATTTTCAATGCATCCTTTTTCCAAGCCCATTCATTGCCATAAATTAATTAATTGTCCAAAACCTCGGGTACTCCCTATTGGTGAATTGATTATCTTGGGGGGTAGTATGACAAGGACACTTGAATATAGAGGTACATAGAGTTCCATATGCAAGGAAATAAAGGGACACCGCATGAGTGTACACACCTCAACCAGTGGGGACATTTATATAATGTTATTTTGCTTTTGTAGGTCTTTAATTTTTTAGGAGAAGTTTTTCATTGATCTCAAGACCTCTTTGGGTGAGCATCTGGAAGGTTCATAATCAGGATTTTATATTTTTCCAGCCACAAGCCTTTGGGCCTTCAGCCCCTTCTTCCCATGAAGTGAGGGACAACCCCTTCTTGGGTCAGTACACTCAAAAACCCAAAAGGTGAGGAGATGAGAGGATGAAGTGTGGAAAGTGGCAAGTGTGGTCATGAATGGCATGATGACTCATCAAAATGACCTCTCAGTAGCATACCTATCTCTAAGGGTGACCCACTTACTAGGGTGCAATGTCAACCACCAATATGAAACATGGCAAATAGCATAATGTCCAAGCAAATTTCACATAATCAAAAGCAGTAATAGATGTAAAAAACTCAAATGCCTCAAATATTGAAATGACACAAACCATAATACCTGACTTGTACCTCATGGAGCAAGACCCAATGTCTTCCGGAGGATAGCTGATGTGGTGGATACCCTCGTGATCAACCTGGAGTTGTGGTTGTGAGATGGGTCTTCATTTGTGCAAGTGGACATTGTTGGTCAAGTTGTCTCTTGGTACTCCATGTATGCAACCTGAGGGTCTCTATACACCATCTCCTTAGTTATCCCACAAAATGGGGATAACACATCCCATATTCTTCTAAAATTTATAGTATTGGGGGTGATAGTCCTTCGACTCCAAATCCAATCAACTAGAAATCTATCCAAGGGTCAATCTTGAACTCGCAGGGTCACAATCTCTCAAACCAAGAGCCATCTAAAAGGTAAAAGAGGTAAAGTTTTCTCTCAATTTCTTTAACCATTTATTTCTAAATTTAAATCATTTATCTTATTATAAAAATATAAAAAATCATACCCTAGCTTAGTTCTTCAATTTTATATCTTGCAAGCTAGTAAATCATGGGGAGTTTTCCATTTGGGAATTTCCCTACCCCAAGATAAATTTACCCTCGAGTTATTGGGCTTTAATAAACATATATCATAAGGGTTTTCTTGAGAATAATATGCATAAATCCTCTATTACAATGAAGAATATATTAAGATCTACACTCGTTTTCCACATATAAAGGGACGTCCAAGTAAGTATTTTATTATTCAAACCCTCTTTTCATTTCCAGATTTGATTTACAAGTTACATCTCTTATTTTTTGGTTATATATAAGAAAAATGCAGCCCCAACAAGTATTTATTTTGGCTGTAGTACATTTTTGGTTTTGACCCTAGGGGGATTTGAACCCCAAATCTGTAGAGGTAATTTCTAGCCAGTTGGAAACTATTTTTAATGCATATCTAAAGGCTCTAAGGCATATTATTAACGCATACCTTGTTTCCCTATCCTCTCCACCCAAAAATATGTTGATATAGTGTGCTTATACACTTATGGGGGCCCTCAAAAAGTCATTTTCCTTATTGTTTTTGTGTTTTTTCCTTTGTTTTTGCATGTCTGATATAAAAAGACAACAAGGAAACAACTCATTTCTAGCCACTTTATCCAAGGTATAGATAGTCCAAATCCTTCACAAAGTGGTAAGAGTATTTAACCCCTACTTGTGCATTATTTTTATCAATATTTCGGTAAATTAGGGTAAGTTAGCTTGTTGCTCCATTGTTTTATTTTTTGAATTATTTATTAGTTTAGAAAATCATTTAAACAATTAACTCCTACCTTCACCTAGTGTTTTCTATTAAGGCATTTGTCCCAAGATCCTTTGAGGTGAAGTGAGCTTTGCGGGAAGCCTCCTAGAGCCTCTTAGTGTAGGACTTTGGCTCAAACAGGGAAGGATAGGTGTTGTGGTCACATCGATCACCTATCCCCTGTGATTTTTTCCCTATCAGAATGTGAATCTTGGTTTTCTACTAGTTTGGTCAGTAATTGTTTTTGGCGCCAATGTCGGGGAACGAGGTTTTTAAACCAAGGGTCCTCAATGACAAATATCGGTAAACTTTATTGTTTTATACTGTGATGAGATTCCTTTGGTATTCCATGTATATTAACTTGCAGGAACTCATATAGCGACTCCATTGAAGAAAAATTGAAAGAAGTATAACATCAAGGATGTTTCCCAGCTTTGGTGACTCCATTGTCTTATCTATGGTAAGAATTTGTTTTTATATTTTTTTGGTGAGTATATTATTATATGCACTAAGTTGCAGTATCTCACCTGGAAACTCCACCCGAACCACATCGGTAAAACAGAAGACTCAGCTCTCAAGATGAGATCTTATACACTCTCAAGCCTGAGTTATTTTATCGAATAAGAAACCAAAGTGTAAGAGCAAGGGAGGTAAATCAACATTTACATTTTGAATCTATTTATGATATAAGACATCTATTTGTTAATCCAGTTCATCAAAACATGGCTTCTTGGTTGACTAATTTTTATATACCTTTCGATTTCACTAACATTGTGAAGTATCCTCATAAACTTTCTGACTCCCTTAAACATATACCTCCTTTCAATGGAGACCATTCTATAGGAGCCAAGGAGTATTGTGAGAAGTTCTTTTCGGGTGTCAAATATACCCACATTACTAAACTATATGTTTTGTTTAATTGTTTTGTTTAATTGTTTTGCTCTTGCTATGAGTGGTGATGCTGCTAGATGGTTAGAAAGTTTGTCTGATGCCAATATTGACTCTTTTGAAAAATTACAACAAGTTTTCTTTGATAGATGGCTTGAAAAGAAAGACATTAGATTTTTATTGAATGCACTTACATCTATTAAAAAGAAGGAAAAAGAATATGTTGATGAGCTTAACACTAGATTTGACAATATTTTGTCAAACATTCCAGCTACACATGCACCTACATACCAAACAAATTTGAATTACTACCTAAACACATTTCAAGGGTTTTTCAACCTTCTCCTTAATCAAACTCAACCTACAACATTGGAAAATGCAAAGGAACATGCAAAGAAATTGGATGTCAACTATGATATGTCAGGAAAGCCATATATTATGGCCTTTCCAAGGGCAAGGCTAGAGTCAAAGGCAAAGGCCTCTTCTTCTACAAAATCTTTAGATGAATTCTTGATATTATCTTAACAAATGAAACAACTACACTTGGTGGTCACTCAAGCTACAACAACAACACAAGACAAGATGACAAGGTTAGAAAAGGTTGTGCAAAACATGCAACAACAACCGCAACAAAACAGATTTCAACCTAGAAGTGTGCTATGGGGTCTGCCTCCTAATCCAACACCGCCAACTAACTTGGACTTAACAAATGTAATAGATCATCTATATCTTTACTATTGCAATACATGTCAGGCTTTACATGTAGAGGATACTTGCCTCTACCATCATGAGGCATTGTTGGAGGCAACTTCAGAAGGAACATGGTCATTAGATTCATTAAATACAATGACAAGTGGTTCAGAAATCTCATCATTTGATCAGAGTGATTCAAGCAAAATGGCACCAAGGCTTTGGATCATATTATCTCAGGAAAAGATTGATCAGATAAACCATAAGTACATATTGGTATATACACACAAAAACAAAAGGGCTCCTAAGATCACTCAGAAAGAACGCATGGTCTCTACAGAAAAGGAAATGCAAAGTTTAGCACCTCCAACTCAAACACAACATATAAAGACAATGGGTAACAGTTCATATATTAATCTTACAGGATGGGCGAATAATGCCAAGGTGTCAATGCCATTGGTAGAGATAATGAAGATTTTGGTCTTCAAGCAACATATTGGAAAGGCCTTTGGTTTTGAAGTAACAAAAAGTACTCAGTCAACTCCATAACCAAGAAAATGATCATTTGTTATTCATGTCAAGTACTTTTGTATCAAATGGCTAGCATGAACCATTTTTCATATCAGTGGTTGTCATCGATTGGATTTTGCACAAAAATATGATGGATAGCGGGGCATGAATGAATGTCATGTCATTAGAAGTTGGAAACAAAATGGGATTGAAGACTTCCAGTCCTTACAGGAGTGTGTGTGCTTTTGAATCATGCCAGATCTTGACTATTGGTGTAATTAAGGATTGACAAGTTCATTTGGTCAAACACCCAGATGTCATGATTACCATGGATGTAGTTGTTCTGTATATCCCAACAATGTGAAGAATGTGGTTATCTCGGGCATGGTCAACCAAGCTTAGTGGCACATTACAGATGGATCTATATTATGCTACAATACCAAGTCCTGACGATAAATCAATTACTCTATTCAAATAGGCTTATAGACAAAGTCATGTGAAGGATCCCAGGAACAAAGAAGATAGTCTGGCGTGGAAAGATGAAGGATTTGGAGCCTACACAATATTTGCAGCAGAAGGAATAGTTCATTTTGACACCAAGGGTAAATGGATGATGCATTTCGATGGAGCTAGCTCTAGGTAAGGTAATGGTGCAGGTATTATATTTACTTCTCCCTCTTATGAACTCCTTTATTTTCTTTTAGATTAGAATTTGAAGCTATTGTTATCGAACTAATCAGTAGGTGCGGACACTAACAGATCTCCCTAGATCCACCTAGGTCTAGAACAAAACAGGACAGGACATGACTCTTTCCCTAATTTTTGACCATTGAATTAGTTAGTAGGAAGGAACAAGTAACATACCTTAGTATCGCTTCCTAGGGTATTTATTGCTCCCGCTTCGCTCCGGTGCTCTCGCGAGGTCAAGACCAAGACAACACAAACCAACCAAAGTGAAGATAGAAAAATATATTCAACTGTCAACTTATGTGTATGATCAAGGAATTACACAATAAAGTGAGAATAGCTTTATGGGAAAGGGACATGCCACTGTATCATATTAATTGAAAGTAGAAGATNATCGCCTTGATGTCGCAAGCTTCCTTTCGATGGCTCTTGGCTCCAACACACACACACTTGCTCAATCCTTGCATGAAGAAGATCAAATCCTCTTGATAGACTTGCTAGAGTCTCCAAGCTCTTGTTCAAGTTAAGTCCTTCACACAATTCTTTCACCAATTCTCCAATGAATCTTGCTTTACCTTTTCCATGAGAATTCCATCAATATATAGGAGAGAATGAGATGGTTACTTAGATAAGAATGATCCCACAATATCAGGGAATCCAGTACAAGGATAACCATTCGAATGCCAACCCATTCTTCTAGAAGATTCCCTTCTAGAACCATCGAGAATCCATTTTTTCCAAGATTTAGAGAAGGTTCTCACCCTAGCTATGTTGCACAGTGCGAGAAGTTCGCACCCCAGCTTAAGGCAGCCTGCGAGAATGGGTCATTCTCGCAGCCTGGGATACTAGCAACCTGCGAACTCTCTTCAAAAGTGAGTTTTCTGGGAAGAGATGAAAGTCACTTTTCTCAGGAGAAAGTGTGTATGAGGAGCCTGAGTACACCATCATCAATACACCATCATGATGACCAAAATCATGGGTAACAGCTATGAATAATGGGGCTAAACATGAATCATTACTACTTGGTTTAAATATTGCTAAAGACTTAGGAATTAAAGTTTCACATATCATAGGTGATTATGACCTCATTGTTTGCCAAGTTAAGGGCCACCATGCTTGCAAGCATGAAAGGATAAAAGGATACAGGTCAACGGTCCTTTTATCCATGAAAACATTCAAGGAAATCGACCTCAAGGTAGTACCTCGAGAACAAAATGAGAAGGTTGATGCACTTGTAGTAGCAACATCTTTGTCTCAGCCATGTCCGGAATTAGAAAGGGAGGAAAAATAGTCACACTTTATAGGCCTTCCATTCCAGACAATGTAGAAAAATGTAAAGTGTTCAACGATGATGACCAGATTCTCAGTTTCCTTCATAATATCCAATATTTCAAGGAGAATGCACATGGTGAGAGAGACAATGATTCTATGGAAGAAATATGTGCAAAAGATACCCGTCGTTTTAATGCCTTTGGAATCCAAGTTTGATAGAGATGATGCATTCAAAGGAAGGACATAAGTGAAAAATCATGAAGAGTATCAAGAGATCAATGTGGGGACAATTGTGGATCCAAATATGATCAAGGTTTGTAAAGGTATAATGGTCGAAGAAAGGGAAAAGACACGAAAGCTCGTGACTAAGTATAAAGATGTATTTGCCTGGTTGTTTGACGATTTGAAGGAATACAAAGGGGATATCATTCAACATACTATACTATTCCTACTAGGAGAAAAACCATTTAGGAAAAAGTTGAGGTGGATCAACCCCATGTTAGCTCCCATGGTGAAACTGAAGTTGCAGAAATTACTTGATGCTAGAATCATCACTCTAACGAGACACGCTACTTGGTTGTCAAACCTAGTGATAGTCAGAAAGAAGATGGGTCAGATCAAATTATGTGTTGACTTCATAAATTTAAACAAGGAGTGTATTAAGGACAAATACCCCCTTCTAGATATGGAAATGTTGTTACAGAGGATCACAGGTTAAAAGATGTTGTTCTTCCTAGACAGATTTTTCAGGATATAAGCAAGTATTGGTAAAATTCGATGATCAAAATAAAATGACATTCACAACTCCATGGGGAACATACAAATACATCAGAATTCCATTTGGGTTGTTAAATGCAGGAACAACTTTTCAATGAGCCATGGACTATGCTTTCAGAGTTGTTATCAAGAAGATCATTGAAACCTATCAAGACGACCTCATAGTTTTCTCAAAGAACAAAAACAATCATATCAGTCATCTCAAATAGGTCTTCGAAAGATGCAGGATGTATGGAATATCTCTCAACCCAAAGAAGGCCATATTAGGTGTGACAAAAGGAAATCTCTTGCACCATATTGTATCAAAGGACATAGTAAGAATTGACCTTGAAAGAATCAAGGGGATCCAAGAGATCAAATTGCCAAGGAAGAAGAAAGAATTGTAGTCTTTCTTGGGAAAATTCAACTTCATCAGATGATTCATCCCAAATCTATCAGATATACTTAAGCCAATGAACAATGTATTGAAGAAAGATAAGGCTTTCAAATGGGATGAAGCAGGGTGTCATTCTATTCAGTAGAACAAAGACGCCATCACCAAAGCATCGATATTGGGAAGCCCTAATTTTTGAAAAGATTTCATTATATTTTATTTTGCTTCTAACAATATTGTTGCAGGTGTCTTGTTACAAAATAATGATCAAGGAAATAAATAACCAAATGCATTTATGAGCAAGATGACTAGAGATGCATAACTGAACTATACCAGCATGGAGAAACAAGCGCATGTTTTGGTGAAGTCACTAAAGCACTTTAGAACATATGTTGGATATTCAAAAATAATAGCTTTTGTGCCTCATCCAGCAGTGAAAGACATACTCTCACAACAAGATTGTTTGGGCACAAGAGGAAAGTGGGTATCAAAGATATAGGAATGTGATTTGGAAATTAAACCCACCAAGATAATAAAAGGACAGGGCCTTGCATAGTTAATGATAGAAGGTAATGAAGAGGCACTTGGTTTAAAGGATGAGCATTGCAGCATGGTAAGTGCAATTACACAGGTATTAGGGCAGCAGGATTGGTACAAATATGTGATATTCTATTTGAGCATATTACTAGCTATGGTCATTTACTAGAGCACAAAAGAAGAGATTGAGATTAAAATCTTCAAAGTATTGTTTCATCGATCAAGGGCTAGGATGGAGAAATCAAGATGGTGTTATCCTAAGATGTGTAGATTCAGAAGAGGAAACAAGCTTAACACAGGAATTTCATCAAGGCCTTTGTGGTGGACATCATGTAGCTAAGACCACCACGCATAATATAGGCACACTATATTTACAGATGCACACAAGTTTTTCAGAGAATTTTATCCATGCCAATTCTTCACAAGGAAACAAAATTTAGCAACATTTCCTTTACAACCAGTTGTGGTAGAAGCACCTTTTCAACAATGTGGATTTGATTTCATTGGGGAATTCAAGTACAATTTGAGAAATGGTCGAAAGTGGATCTTGGCAGTGACAAATTACTTCACCAGATGGGTTGATGCCATTGCCACCAGGAGAGCAATAGATGAAGTGGTCATGGATTTATTAGGAGATAAAATCATCACCCAATTTGGTGTTCCAACAAAAATTATAACAGATAATGTTAAGGCTTTTAGTTCAAACAATCAGTCTTATTTTTGTTGCAAGTATGGAATCATCCTGTCACATTCATCAAACTATTACCCACAAGGGAATGGTTTGTCTAAGTCAAGCAACAAAAATTTAATTAATATAATCAAGATGACAGTTGGTGAAAACAAGAGAAGATGGGACAGCCAACTCAAGTATGCTCTCTAGGCAGATAGAATTACAAAGAAAGATTCTACAGGGAAACACCCTTTTGAGTTAGTGTATGGAATGGATGTGAGATTGCATATCCATTTAAAGCTTCCAGTGTAGAAGATAATGCAACAATTTTGAACAGATGCAGAGGCTATGCAAGGAAGATTCAACTAGATGATAGAAATCGACAAGACACAAAGGCATGCATATGATCATCTATTTTAGATTCAAGAGAAGACTAAGAAGAATTTGACAAGAGATCCCACCGACGCAACCTTCAGGAAGGGGACTTAGTAATGTTGTGGAATGAGAAAGGTGAGAAATTGGGCAATCATGGTAAGTTTGAGAGCCTCTGGCTCAACCCATATCAGATTCAAGGTGTTGTAGGTAATATTTTTTTCTATATTATCCATTTGGATGGTGAAAATATCCCCTTGCCTATCAACAAGTAACTTCTTAAGCTCTTCTACTCAGGTGATGAATGATGTTATCAGGGGCATCATGTACTATAGTAATGTTAGTTGAAATTTTGGTTTGTTTTGAATAAGCACTTTGTTATGAGCATTAGTTTAGGTGTTTTTCATTGCATTGCTATTTCCTTTTAAGTTTAATTGTGCAATTTACTTCTAGCATTTCCATTTCATAGATTATATGCATTTTTTTTTGGTTTATCGTATTTTCTAGGAAGGGATAAGACTTCATGCTGTATTCCCTCTCCTATCATTTGATATTTTGTTTGAGATTGTTTCAGGTTTACAGGTGAAAGATTTTGTGGTTTTCACATCCTCTCACAAAGAGCAAGTGTCCAATAGTTGGAGCTAGTTGTTACCTCTCTAGAAGGTACCCTATATTTTTTCACTTGGCTACACCATTGTAAGCCCAAGGATGCAAGTTAAAGCCTTGTAAACCATAGTGGATGATGTTGTAATGGACTCCCATACTTGGTCCAACCATGATCAATCTCCTTAGTCCCTGTTTCAATGTCATTCGTCCTGGATGGGATTAGAGGCCTTGGAATGAATCTATGAAAGACACATGAGTTGTGTGAAGCCATGAGTCTTATGTACTGGTGATTGCAGTTTGTGGGGCCTAGTTTAGTCAATGTCATGCACACATATGTCTTCCCACATGGTTATTTTGTATTGAGTCTATATGCATCTCTTGGCCATGGTGAATTTATCATTTTTGTTCACAACATGGAAGTCTCACAAAGTTATCATCATTGCACATCTTTTGAGGTGGCTCATAGATCCCAATGCAGTGGATCCCGAAGGCAAAAATACAATATGGACTCAAAATGATCGAAAAAATTTTATGAGCAAAACCCATATTGCAATTTTTTGATTGATGAAGTATTAAAGGAGATAGAGCCTCCCAAAGGAAAATCATCTCGTTCTTCTAAGAGAGACATTGAACACATTTCCAAATTCAAATAGTTAAAGAAAGGGAACGTTGGGGTCTACTAGCTGTGGGAGGATTTTTAGCAAGTCAAAGATGCATTTTATCCAAGCAAAAAAGGATTATTCAACCCATTAAAAGCTAAATTGTCCCCTTTGGGTCAAATCACACCTCTTCTTCATGGATTAAATGGTCAAACTAGTCGTTGGAGGAAAGAGGGATTAAATGTGGACAAAATATAGTTGTTGTGCTCATTTCTCATGGGGAAATTATCCCTAGAAAGAAACATTGGAATTTCTCCACAAAATCGCACCTTCTCTAAGGCCACACGATTTATCTTTTGGCAGAGTAAACCTCTGTTGGGGGCATCTTCAATGGTCAACAATTCTAAAATGGATTTTACCCCATTTTCTCATGGAGATATGTAATTAAAAAACTATTACTTGATGGGTTTAGCCTCCAACCAATTGTGGATGAGCAAGCCAAGAAAATATTTTAAAATGAGAAGGGGAAACTAGTTATTTTAATGAAAAACTATATAAGGCTAGCCCCTCCTCTCATTTGTTGTTGTTGGAAACTTTGTGAGATCATATTGCCACAATTTTGAACTCAATTCTCTTGTGTCACTGTGGATTGTCTACTATAATGATTTCTTTCTTGGCTAAGGATATTTTATTTTGTGGTTTGATTGGGGTTACTCAGGATAATTGAAAGGGGTGATTAATCGATCCATTGAGGGGATACATAGTCACATGGAGGAAAGGAAATGGGCTCTTTGTCTCTTTTGTTTCCTTGTGGGTGCCCAGTGAAACAAACCCAAGTTGTTGGACCAACTTCCTTGGAAGTAGCTTCAACCAAGCAGATTGTTTGTCACTTGGGCCCAAGTCGATTGATTGTCTTGGAGACCATCCGTCGAGAAGATTTCCTAGCAAATCCAAGGAGCAACCCATCTTCTTTTTAAATTTCTATTATTGGGGGTGATAGTCCTTCGACTCCAAACCCAATCAACTAGAAATCTATCCAAGGGTCAATCTTGAATTCGCGAGGTCACAATCTCTCAAACTAAGAGACATCTAAAAGGTAAAAGATGTAATTTTTTCTCTCAATTTCTTCAATAAATTATTTCTAAATTTAAATCATTTATCTTATTATAAAAATAAAAATAAAATGATACCCTAGCTTAGTTCTTCAATCTTATATCTTGCAAGCTAGTAGATCTTGGGTATTTTTCCATTTGGGAATTTCCCTACCCCAAGATAAATGTACCCTTGAGTAATTGGAATTTATTGACCATATATCATAAGGGTTTTCTTGATAATAAAGTGCATGCCTGCTCTATTACAATGAAGAATATATTCAGATCTACACCCATTTTCCTCATATAAGGGGACGTCCAATTAAGTATTTTATTACTCAAACCCTTTTTTCATTTTCACATTTGATTTACAAGTTATATATCTTGTTTTATGGTTATATATAAGAAAAATACTTCCCCAACAAGTATTTATTTTGGCTATAGTATG
>JASDQU010754773.1:17157-36755 GCA_032191745.1 Picea mariana
CCTCTCTTTTTACCGGTCTAATATAACAGGAAAACAAGGAAACACCTCATTTATAGCCTCTTTATCCAAGGTACAGATAATGCAAATCCTTCATAAAGTGGTAAGATTATTTAACCCCTATTTGTGCATTATTTTTATCATTATTCTGATAGATTGGGGTAAGTTAGCTTGTTTTTCTGTTGTTTTATTTTCTGCATTGTTTATTAGTTTAGAAATTTAATTAAACAATTAACTCCTACCTTCACCTAGTGTTTTTTGAGGAGAAGGTATGAAGTACCTTACTCAATCATTTTCGAATCTTACTTGGCTAGAGTAAGATAGTTGGGAATGTCACCCGGGATTTATAGCCTTTAAACCAAAAACATCACTTGATTCACAAATAATAAGTATAAGGAACCAAGGCTAGTTTTTGTATTATATTTGAACTGTGCAAAAGAAGAAAGTGAAGAATATACATGTGTTATGTTCAAGATTAAGAAACAAATGAGATGAAAATAGAAAAATGAATCAAAATAGTACACAAGTGAGACAGAATCAACAATCTGACTTTTTTTATTGATTTCATTATGAGTTACAAAAACATAATCATGTTTACAAACCCCCACGAGGGTATGGATGAAGATCAGATTTAGAATGCTCCGATGGGCACCATACAAAAAGACTCTGACAACAAGAAAGGACTGAGACTAAAAATCTGGATCAGCTTTGCCATAGAAGCATAATCTACTGATTCTGCAAAAGATTATTTATCAGTCATGAAACTTAATCCAAAAACAAATCAAAATATATAGATTACCTAAGATAAATGATCCACCTTTCTATAACAAGTTGTTGAAGTATATGACTCAATATTTGAACCCTGCTAACTTCAATAAGACCATGTTATCAACAAGAGGGTTAAGATTTCTAGAAAACTTAGAATGAATGAAAATGATAATCTCACAAGTATAAGAGTAGACCTTATATCACAAAATTATTTCCTTGCTCTCTCCCTCTTGTCTCTTCCTTTGTAATGAGCTTTTGTCTCTTCCAAAAAAGGTTGTGATAGTTCCAACTACCTTTTTGGTTAAGTGTTAATTAACTTAACACAAATTTGAGACAAGTGATAATAAATAATAAGGGTATATTAAATAGTAACTAATAAGTAGGACCCCTTAACTATTCTTTTAACAAAAAGTATTTTTATAACGATTCCCTCCTTGTTACTTCATCATTTAATTGAAATATTTCATCCATCAAAATCCACGCAATATGTATTTAAACTTCCCCTTCTATCTCCCAAAATCATATATATATATATATATATATATATATATATATGTGTGTGTGTGTGTGTGTGTGTGTGTGTGTTGCCCACAATAAAACAGAATATCCGTCCATCAAACATAATAAAAATTGTCCAAAAAAATTGTCATAGCAATTAAAATCAATATTTACTATGAGAGGCAGTTTGCCTCTTCTCACCACTTGTTGTTTTCTCTTATTTATCTGTTGACTGAAATTTTGCAACAAGAGGATGATTTGAACCTTGGGGATGAATTTTGCTAAGGACATGGTATTGTGCATCATTTTGATCGGCATGAAAAGTGACCGACTCTAAAGACTCGTTAGAGGACTTGGAGGGAGAAGCCACTTTCTTGCCTTTATCTGTTGGAATCTCAGGGATTGAATTATTCAATTTCTTGTTGGCATGCGAAGATTGGAAAGGGGAGATGACATGGTCAACTTGAGCATGTTGATTCAATTGTGGTGGCAGAGGTAATCGTAATGAGATAGTGGGACAACCATGATGGTGAATTACAGGTTGTTGGGCAATTTCTTGCCACCCATCATTGATGGGTACTTCAGGGTGAAGAGAGACATGGACAGGGACATGGACATTTGATAAACTCTGGCGAGGTTGAAAAGGGGGTCTATCGAGCTTAGGGTGAGTTTGTAAGACTCCTTGGCCAACCAAGTTGAAAAACCCAGCTTGAAATAATTGATTTACTTTATGAGGGCCAGCATTAAAGTGAATAGAAAATCATGGCCTTCTATGACCTCTTTGCCAGAAATTGTTTATGCCCATGTTTCCTCCTCTTCCATGACTACCCCTGCTGAAAAAGATCATATCTAAAAGAAAAATTCAATCAGAGTATGAATTAAAATGACTAATCTATCATCAAACAGAACTGAAATATTGCCTCTTTTCATTCACACATAGGAGCACATGCAATCCATTCATAATTCTGCACAAATTAACCATAAACACTTTCCAATTTGATCCATAATGCATTAGAATAGGGAATTACAATGATATTGGGAATATGGGAGGAATTGTAATGAATGTAAAGTGACTTCATGACGGGAGAATAAATATGAATAATGTTCTATACAAAAATGAATATTTAATCCCAATACATCCTTTACACTCACATCATCCATTTTATCATCTGCAAATTACAACCATTTTGTTTGTAGTCTTCATCCAAAAAATTTCTCTTTTAAATCCCTCAAGACCACTAAATCTTTATGATAACAGAACATGGGGATAAATGGAATGTTTCGGGATTGATGAGAGGCTTGTATTTTGCTCAAAGTGAAAATAATGAACCTCATAATCATAATGAACCTCTCATCAAAACCTTTTCTCATAATTTATGCACATCAATTAGTCAAGGCAAACTCCAAAAATATTCACATTACAATGTTAAAATTGTGTTCAATCAAATATCAGTCCATCCAACTCCTCATAAGCAATAGAGCCCACTTGAATCCCACCAACAACTCATATTACTGTGATGTATTAATTTGCGAGAAGTCAAACTCAGGTATTATATAAACTATTTCAGCCAAACAATTCCATTTGTTGTTGGAATTTGTGCATAGATTAATACTAACAATAGGGCCTCCAAAACAACCATGAAAAAAGGAGCTCACATGTGTTTTGTAACAACAACAATACTTTTTCCATCAACACCAAAAGAAATGCAGACCCCGAAAAATATTCCTTTGAACTTTTTCCTTATCAAATTCATCATCCAATTTCAAGCAATAAAACGCATTGGATTCTTCCCACACCAATCAAATAACTCGTTATCATGTTGTTATAAAACAAATTGCAAAGGTAAATATCAACAGCAAGTCGTGGCATACCAACTCTATCAAAAACAAATCATTTGTCTTTGTCAATGGCATCTAAACCCTTCCCATCATCCTTAATGATTGTTAGTTATATTAATCAAACAACTCCCACAATCCATCGTTGATAAGTCATGGACGAACTTTGACAATCAATGATGATATGGCAGCTGAGTAATAATAATTGTCAAGGATTTTTCAATAATATGCACATCAACAACATGTTGAAACAAGGAGGAGGCAAAACTCTAGTTCAAAATTTAGCCAATACTTGGTCATGCATAATTGGGAGTCAAGTTACAACGATGGTAATGTAAGCAACCAGGAGTTTATGAAATAATATCAAGTCGAGACAAGCTTTGCGCAAACACAAGTAAAAATGCAACTTGTAGCCATCACATATTACTCCCAAATATACCCACAATCATTTGTTGTTGTTGGGTTCAAATGCCCACATATTTTGTGAAAAATCCAAGAGTCCAAATAGAGCCACAACATAAAAAACATGAGTATGCCATAACATTCAAACCCTAGCATTTTTATGCCAAACCTGTGAAGAGATTTGTTAACATTACGACCATTATCAACAAAGCAATACATTAGAAACAACATGCCTATCATATCCATATCCAACAACACATATTATGTTGCCCAGATCACACAGAATGTGATATAAAAACTCACATGGTTTTATCACAACCAGAACCACAATGAACCCAAATGGAGAATTCCAAAGACAACAGGACATTTCGTTTTGAAACACATTATTTTCACCGAACAAGATGTACAAAATCCCAAGTCGCAATTTCTCCAGATATTAGAAACCATTTTCATTTCAAGCTTTAAAAAGCCCTAAAATCTTTTCATGGTCACCAATTTGAAGAGAGAAGCAAACTACACACAACATGCACACTTCAAGAGCCAATATACCAATTTTAATCATAGCAAAGCTAAAACATTTGATGCATGGAAGAGCCAAAAGAACCATACCTGAGAAAAATTGCTTAAGAACCTCAAGGAGCACGCCAAATCTTTGACAATGGCCAAGAATTCTGAAATAATCAGTTAACAGTAGCATCAAAACTCCAAATGAATGACATAAAAAAAGGTGGTATAGTTCGAAAAGGATGAAGAAGGATGTGCATTTACTACACGTCGTTTCTTCCATTCACCAACCTCAATAATTAATGTTGCCAACTAAACCATTCCACGGTGGAGCACACTCAGCACATACCAAAAAACAAACTTAAGTTATGTACCATCCAAAACCTATCATCCATCGCTTCCAATATATCAAATACAAAGTTTAACATAAAACTTCATGCCATATACTATATATCATGCCAATTCTCACCACCACATTCATTCAAACATTAAGTCCAACACTTAACATATATCCCACATTTATCCTCGATAAGTAGTAACACCTTTTAACCAAAAAAATGAACCATGCAAACCTATTAACATATAGTAAGACTTATTTTGTTTACATCAAAGTTTAAGTATGTTTTAATTTGTATATGATGATATGTGTAAATATTTGATATCTTCGTATGGTAGCTCAATGTCAAATGTAGAATAAAACTTGATAAAAAACCCTCCCCTTTTAGCACATGTTGCAGCATAAAACAACACATTGAATCAGTATGCAATAAGATCATCTGAAGACCCTTTCTTTCGTTTGTGAATATCATTGATTCTTTCGCCAATCATTTATGCATATGTCAAAGGCATGCCATTAAACTTTGACCAGAACCAAAACGTTGGAAAAATTCATGTGCCAAGTAGAGGGAATCAATTTTCTTTGGTAGTTTTTAAGGGGTCCCACCTACTAGTTATTATTATTGATAATATAAATAATAGTGCATTGCAACTTCTTTGTAGGAATGACTCGTGTTGCGCTTTTGTGCGTCAACAAATTGGTGACTCCACAGGGAAATATGCTTATAGAAAATTTAGAACTTAGAATCTCTGGTTTGAATAAACTCAACATGGATGTATATTAATAGTAACCAGGTAAATAATTGTGCAACATGGGGGAAAATATAGAATTCAAAGGATGCATGGACTGGGCCTACATGGAATAACTCATGGAAAGTGAGATGTATGAGGGGGTTTTGTTGGATTACTGAGAGGGGGGGTGACTCGGTAATAGAGCAATTTAATCCTTTTTAAACATATAATCCAAGTGTTATATAAATGTAGCATTATCATCCAATAACTGCAGAGTAAATAAGCAATGAACAAATGAACAATCATACACATACACAGTACACCTACAAATATATAAAAACTCATACCATTATACATCAACCAAACTTGGGTCCATTACCCAAACCTGGGTTCTCCAACTTCTCATGGTCATAACTCTCTAACCGTGAGGATTTATGTGATGTTCCACATACCAACGGAAATGGGATGACAAGAACTATCCATATAGGATGGTTTCACTGACAAATTCACTGACCTTCATCTCATTATTCCACAAATAATCATGGGTTCTCTAACCATACTTCTTGGATAACTCAATCCGCAAAGCGTCTTCCCGTGAGGGCTTTCACCATAAGGGGACCACTTTGGAGTTCATCCATTTGTACTTATTATCAACCATGACAAGACAATAATGAGTCATATTTACATCAAACAAACTTGGGTCCATTACCCAAACCTTTGTGCTACCGAGCTTTCTTCAAGGGTTGACATCAATGAAAACCAACCTTAATCAATAGGTTTGGCCTTGTTTTCACAATAATGTAAAAATAATATCACGTGATCGAATAATGAGAATCCAATCTTCGCTATAAGTTATATTTTATATGCTCTTGTAAATCAGAATGGGTGGAAGAAAGGGAAAGTAGAAAAAGGGAAAATAAAAAACCATCTAGACTACAACAATAATGAAATTGAAGGCATATTCCACCAACATTTCAAACAATAGTGAACCATAATATCTCAACTACGTGATCACTCATTACTGATCAACAATATTTACAAAAAATGACTTATCAAATGTCAAAACCAATCTGGTTTATTCTATCCCTATGAAATGATTATGCAATCAAGGTAGAACAAAAAAAGCGAAAGACAAAACTAAATAAACTAAAAACCTATTTTACCACCCTTTCGTAATAATTTGCTTTTTTTTTGTTTTTTTTTGTCTGATTTATTTACATTTTTTATATATTTTTATTTATATACATGGAAAAGGGATGCAACAACTTTGGACTCAAGTGGGATGACACTTGGCGTAGAGGTATGCATCTTTAGTTTTACATGCAAACTTCACAACTTGAAAGACTTTGTGCAAGGAAAGCACACCGACATGCTAACCAACAAATGCATATGGTTGGGAAAAAAGACCTACCAAGACCCAAAAGAAATGATCATCATCCTTTAAAACATTCCAACCAACAATATGAGTTTTGCACCTAAATTTGAAAGCATTAATTGAATCAAAGACTTCAGATTTATTATTTGAGTCTTGAATGTTAAAGATAGGGTTTATGGGTTCATCACACAACCTAATGTTATCACTTGCAATCTTCTCATCGAGGATAAGATCATAATGTTCCAAGGAACCATATAGAGGGCTAGAAAACGTAGGAAATCTCTTGAGCTCAGTATCATTATCGAAATAAAGAGTGCAGATAAGAGGGGTATGCATATTAGTGCCATGCTCTTTGGCTTCTCTCGTTGATTTTAACAATGGATTTTAGCACTATTCGATTCAAGATTTAGATTAACCTCATAAGGATCCTTAAAAGGAGAATGATCTTGTATATTAATAAAATCAAAAGGATCCTCATCAGTTATATTTGACCATTCATCATAATAACAAGTATCATCATAAATGGGATTACAGGGGTCAACATCAACTTTCTTTGCATAGTCAACCTCCTCCTGGTATGCATATGAGTGAAATATTTGGGATAAATCGTTGTCTATAGGTTGGATTTTCCCATTATATTCAAGAAAGGAGGTATTTTTAATGTTGGAAATGGATTGCTTGGTTAAATCATATTCAAAACAAAGAGTTGGGGTTTGTAGATTATGTTCATTATCAAAGCATATATGTTCAAATTGGATCTCTTTACTGACATATTCATTTGGCCAAACAATATCTTTGGGTTGACATGCATTAACAAAAATATCTTCCACCACATCCTTCAAATAAAAATCATATGAAGATACATCTTGCTCTGAATCCTCTTCCTCTTTTCTTTCAGAATAATCATCGGGAAGAGGGATAATAGAGGCAATGTCATGTAATTCAATATCATTTTTCCCACAACATTCATCCTCTAAGAGTATTTTGTCAAATGAGACATGATCTTGCTCCAAAGGAGTTTCAAAAAGAGAGTCATCAAAAGGAAAGGCATCAAACAAGATCTCATGATCAGGGATAACATGGGTAGATTGATAAGAGAAAGATTCACCACAAACCCCTAAATTTCTTGATAAAATATCATGAGATACAACATTATTTTCTTGAACATTTAGGAAGAGGTAAGGTTTTTCATGCTAAGCCTACTTGGATTCTATGAAAAATCTACAAGTCAATTATGCATGAGGACCACCACAAAAATCACATTGAGAAGGGTTAGGTCGAGAAGGAAAGTCAGTAATGAACTTTGTAAAAATTGCTTCTCCCACGAAATTAGAATTGGGTGTTATGAACCTATACCATTCTCCTGTTTGACCATGAAGAGTAAGAGGAAAAATATTAGAAGAAGTGTAATCATCTTGGACCCCAACAGATTAACAAAACTGGATAAACCTATTGACATGATCGAGAGAAGAATCCCATGGGTAACCTTCAAAAAGAGGACAACCAACCATGGACAGATTGGTAATCAAATCTAAATATATTTTGTGCTTGATGCATTGTTGGTTGAAAGAGAGATGAACATTAAATCAAAATTCGAGAAAAACCATTGAATGGTCCTCCCCAGTATGGTCGCCAAATAAATGTTGAGGAAAATGTATGAAGTACCTTACTCAATCATTTTCAAATCTTACTTGGCTAGAGTAAGATAGTTGGGAATGTCACCCGGGATTTATAGCCTTTAAACCAAAAAGATCACTTGATTCAAAAATAATAAGTATAAGGAACCAAGGTTGGTTTTTGTATTATATTTCAACTGTGTAAAAGAAGAAAGTGAAAAATATACATGTGTTATGTTCAGGATTAGGAAACAAATGAGATGAAAATCTGGAAATGAATAAAAATAGTACACAAGTGAGACAAAATCAACAATCTGACTTTTTTTATTGATTTCATTTTGAGTTACAAAAACATAATCCTCTTTACAAAACCCTGCGAGGGTATGGACCAAGATCAGATTTAGAAGCCTCTGATGGGCACCATACAAAAATAATCTAACAACAAGAAAGGATTGAGACTAAGAATCTGGATCAGCTTTGCCACAGAAGCATCATTTACTGACTCTGCAAAATATTCTTTATCGGTCATGAAACTTAATCGACAAACAAATCAGAATACACAAATTGTCTAAGATAAATGATCCACCTTTTTATAACAAGTTGTTGAAGTATATGGCTCAATCTTTGAATCCTGCTACCTTCAATAAGACCATGTTGTCAACAAGAGGGTTAAGATTTCTAGAAAACTCAGAATGAATGAAAATGATAATCTCACAAGTATAAGAGCATACCTTATATCAGAAAATTATTTCCTTGCTCTCTCCCCCTTGTCTCTTCTTTTGTAATGAGCTTTTATCTCTTCCAAAAGAGGTTGTGATAGTTCCAGTTACCTTTTTAGTTAAGTGTTAATTAACTTAACACAAATTTGAGACAAGTGATAATAAATAATAATAAATAATAAGGGTATATAAAATAGTAACTAATAGGTGGGACCCCTTAACTATTATTTTAACAAAAATTCTTTTTATCTACAATTCCCTCGTTACTCCATCATTTAATTGAAATATGCCATCGATCAAAATCCATGCAATATGTATTTAAAATTCCCTGTGTATCTCCCAAAATCATATATATATATATATATATATATATATATATATAGTAAAAAATGTTTTGTCATTCATAAAACATGTTGGATGTCCAAAATATATATGTATCCATGTTTCCCACAATAAAACAGAATATTCGTCCATGAAATATAATAAAAATGTCCAAAAAATTTGTCATAGAAATTAAAATCCATATTTACTATGAGAGGCAATCTGCCTCTTCTCACCACTTGTTGTTTTATCTGATTTATCTATTGACTGAACTTTTGCAACAAGGGGTTCATTTGAACGTTGGTGTTGAATTTCGCTAAGGACATGGGACTATGCATCATTATGATGGGAATGAGAAGTGAATGACTCTGAAGACTCCATAGAGGACTTGGAGGGAAAAGCCACTTTCTTTCCTTTATCCATTAGAAGCTCGGGGATGGCAGTCTTCAATTTCTTGCTGGCATGAGAAGATTGGACAGGGAAGATGACATGGTCAACTTGAGCATGTTGATTCAATGGTGGTGGCAGAGGTAATGGTAATGAGACAGTGGGCCAACCATGATGGTGAATTACAGGTTGTTGGACAATTTATTGTCACCCATCATTGATGGTTACTTCAGGTTGAAGAGAGACATGGCCAGGGACATGGACATTTGAAAAACTATGGCAAGGTTGAAAAGGGGGTCTCTCGGGCCTAGGGTGAGGTTGTAAGAATCCTTGGCCAACCAAGTTGAAAAACCCAAATTGAAATAATTGATTAGTTCCTAACGATCAGCATTAAAGTGAATAGAAAATCATGCCCTTCTATGACCTCTTTGCCAGAAATTGTTTTTGCCCATGTTTCCTCCTCTTCCATGACTACCCCTGCTGAAAAAGATCATATATAAAAGAAAAATTCAATCAGAGTATGAATCAAAATGACTAATCTATCATCAAACACTCTGCCTAAAACAAAACTGAATTATTGGCTCTTTTCATTCACACACAAGAGCACATGCAATCCATTCATAATTCTACACAAAATAACCATAAACACTTGTCAAATTGATCCATAATGCATTAGAACAGGGAATTACAATGATATTGGGAATATGGGAGGAATAGTAGTGAATGTAAAGTGATTTCATGACAGGAGAATAAATATGAATATTGTTCTATACAAAAATGAATATTTAATCCCAATGTATCCTTCACACTAACATCATCCATTTTATCATCTGCAAATTACAACCATTATGTTTTTAGTATTCATCCAAAATTTTCCTCTTTTAAATCCCTTGACCATTAAATATTTATGATAACAAAACATGGAGATAAATGGAATGTTTCAGGATTGATGAGAGGCTTGTATTTTGCGCAAAGTGAAAATAATGAACAGGAAATGGAAACAACCAATGTTCTTTTAGCATTCATCCAATAAATATCAAACATCAGAATCAAACTCTGATCAAAACCTTTTCTCATAATTTATGCACATCAATTAGTCAAGACAAACTCCAAAAATCTTCACATTACAATGTTAAAATTTTGTTCAATCAAATTTCAATCCATCAAACTCATCATAAGCAACATAGCACATTTGAATCCCACCAACAACTCATATTATTGTGATGTATTAATTTGCAAGAAGTCAAACTCAGGTATTATATATACTATTTCAGCCAAACAATTCCATTTGTCGTTGGAATTTGTGCAGAGATTAATACTAACAATAGGGCCTCCATAACAACCATGACAAAAGGATCTCACATGTGTTTTGTAACAACAATAATACTCTTTCCATCAACACCAAAAGAAATGCAGACCCTGAAAAATATTCCTTTGAACTTTTTCCTTATCAAATTCATCATCCAATTTAAAGCAATAAAGCGCATTGGATTCTACCCATACCAATCAAATAACTCGTTATCGTGTTGTTATAAAAAAAATTGCAAAGGTAAATATCAGTAGCAAGTCGTGGCATACAAACTCTATCAAAAACAAATCACTTGCCTTTGTCAATGGCATCTAAACCCTTCCCATCATCCTCAATGATTGTTAGTTATATTAATCAAACAACTCCCACAGTCCACCGTTGAGAAGTCATGGACGAACTTTGACAATCAATGACGATATAGCAGCTGAGTAACAATAACTTTCAAGGATTTTGCAATAATGTGCACATCAACAATAGGTCGAAACAAGGAGGATGCAGAACTCTAGTTTGAAATCTAGCCAATACTTGGTCATGCACAATTGGGAGTCAAGTTACAACGATGGTAATGTAAGCAACCAGGAGTTTATGAAATAATATCAAGTCGAGACAATCTTTGCGCAAACACGGGTAAAAATGCAACTTGTATCCATCACAGATTACTCACAAATATACCCATAATCACTCGTTATTGCTGGTTTGAAATGCCCACATATTGTGTGCAAAATCCAAGAGCCCAAACATAGCCACAACAGAAGAAACATGAGTATGCCATAACATTCAAACCCTAGCATTTTTATGCCAAACCCATGAAGAGATTTGTTAACATTATGACCATTATCAACAAAATGATACATTAGCAACAACATGCATATCATATCCATATCCAACAACACATATTTGTTGTCAAGCTCACACAGAATGTGATATAAAAAATCGCATGGTTTTATCACAACTAGAACCACAACAAACCCAAATGGAGAATGCTAAAGACAACAAAACATTTCATTTTGAAACACATTATTTTCACCAAATGATGTGTACAAAAACCCAGGGCACAATTTCTCTAGAGCTTAGAAACCATTTTCATTTCAATCTTTAACAAGCCCTAAAATCTTATCAGAGTCACCAATTTGAACAAATCAAAATACACACAACATCCAGACTTCAAGAGACAATATATCGATTTTAATCAAAGTAGAGCTAAAACATTTGATGCATGGAAGAGCCAAAATAACTATACCTAATAAAAAATGCTTAAGAACCTCAAGGAGCACGCCAAATCTTTGACAACGACCAAGAAATCTGAAACAATCAGTTAACAGCAGTGCCGAAACTCCAAATGAATGACATAACAAAAGATGGTATAGTTCGAAAAGGATGAAGAACGATGTGAATTTGTTGCATGTCGTTTCTTCCATCCACCAACCTCAAGAATTCAATGATGCCAACTAAATCATTCCACGATGGAGCGCACTCAACGCATACCAAAAATCAAACTTAACTTATATACCATCCAACACCTATCATCCATCGCTTCCAATATATCAAATACAAACTTTAACATCAAACTTCATGCCATATACTATATATCATGCCAATGCTCACCACCACGTTCATTCAAACCTTAAGTCCAACACTTAACGTATATTCCACATTTATCCTCTATAAGAAGTAGTAACACCTTTTAACAAAAGAAATGAACCATGCAAACCTATTAACATATAGTAAGACTTATGTTGTTTGCATCAAAGTTTAAGTGTGTTTTAATTTGTATATGATGATATTGGTAAAGCTTTGGTATCTTCATATGGTAGCTCAATGTCAAATGTAGAATAAAACTTGATAAAAAACCCTCCCCTTTTAGCACATGTTCAACATAAAACAACACATTGAATCAATATGCAATAAGATGATTTGAAGACCCTTTCTTTCTTTTGCGAATATCATTGATTATTTCACCAGTCATTTATGCATATGTCAAAGGTGTTCCACTAAACTTTGACTAGAACCAAAACCTTGGCAAAATTCATGTGCCAAGTAGAGGGAATCAATTTTCTTTGCTAGTTTTTAAGGGGTCCCACCTACTAGTTATTATTATCGATAATATAAATAATAGTGCATTGCAACTTCTTTGTAGGAGGGACTCGTGTTCCTCTTTTGTGCGTCAACAATGTTTTCTATTAAGGCATTGGTCCCAATATCCTTTGAGGTGAAGTGAAGTGAAATTTGCAAGAAGCCTCCCAAAGCCTCTTAGTGTAGGAGTTTGACTCGAACATGGAAGGATGGGTGTTGTGGTGACATTGGGCACCTATCTCCTATGTTTCTGCCCTAGAAAACTGTGAACCTTGGTGGTCTACTAGTTTGGTCGGTAACATTCCCAAATTTTCATTTTGTCTCCATGCAACCATGCCTCCTAGACATAGAAGAAACTAGGTAAATTGATTCTTATTCCTTAATTTAAATTTTCAATAGTTTAAAATTTAAAATTATTCTTTAATTTAGTTACTTTAAAAAAAAAAATGAAAACATGTCCATTGATGTGGCCCTAGCATTTGGCTCGCACCACTTGTTGGTGCTTTTATAGGCTCCACTAGTATGTAGTGCTCCACATCATTGTAAACGCATAAGAGAGTTAAGATTAATGCACAAAAGTTTCATGTGCTTTTTAGTGTGCTAATAAATGTATGGATGCACTAGGGGTAGTGCTCCACATAAGTTTTGACACATTAGCACTGTTCAATAACAACATAGAGTGTTGTTGGTGCACATATATATCCATGAATGAATCATTCCTATTTAGGTGGCATTGGTGCACGACGCCTTTGCAAGTGACATTGGTGTGCGATGCGTTCAAGCATTCCAAACAGACTAGACAATTCTAAGAATGTGTGTGTGAATTTTACAAGCTCTTCGATGTACTAATGAATGTATGAAGGCATTGGTAGTAGTGCCTTATTATGATGCGGCACATTGTGCATCCTCGATAATAACACCAAGGGATGGTGGTGCTCTCTATCATTTGTAGTGCATTGTAGTTATTAGTGTGCTAAAAAACATTATGTTGCGTCGACATCAATGTGTGATAATAAAATCTATGCACCGATAGGGAAATCACAAGGACAATGTAAAATATTTTTAGAACTTATTGGTGTGTGAAGTTTTTAGTAAGAGTATTGTTACTAGTGTTGTATTATGAATATGGCACACCAGAATTGTCAATGTGATTTGGAAATTGTAGTGCACCAAGTATGGTGTGTTAAATGGGAACATTAGTTCATTTAACACATTTACATTTTATAGGAAAAAAATAATAATTTCAATATTTAATGAATATTTTAAATAGTAATTTAGTATAGATTCTTTATTTTATAGATATATTTTCTGAATGAGATTTGTATGTGAGTTGGAGACAACCATAGTAGCAACAGGTCAACCCATATAACTTTATGCATATATGGGAGTCTTGAGAGAGACTAAAGGATACGTTTTCTCATCCTATTACACCTCAGACATGTGTCCTTTTGAGCGACGTTGGCCTCCTTAAGTTTTATGAGGCTAACTCCCTTAAGGGGTAAATAGACTTATTGATGCAATTGATCTATCATTGGGATCATGGCAGGAAATCCTTTCAGGTTGAGTCTTTTTCTATGAAACCAACCCATATAGAAGGATATTTATTTTATCATCAGACTATCTAGGAGGACGAAGGATTTTTATCATTTCCCCAATCTATTGCTTGGCATTGCAGGCAAGAGTCAGCTATCATATTTGCAGCAATATGTTAGTGTGGACATCGCTCACCCCAGTGACGCCCAAGTTTTGGGGGACTAGTCGAGATTACATTATTTCGGAGTAAAGGAGGTTAGGTGTTTGTGTCTTATCATCATGACACTAGCACACCACACCTTTGATGGGGAGCACACAGTTTCCCTTTGGTGTATTGAATAAATAGTTTAACTCATAGGCCTAGATTGATTAGGTGATTTGCCATTATTTTACGATAGTTTTGTATTGCTTTGGATCGTTGTTGTAGCATGTTTGAGAAGATACATAACTTTCCATTTACTTTGGGTATATTTACTTTATTTTTTGAGTGGTTTCTTGGTCGATGATTGTTGTATGTATGCACATGTGGAAGCAAATGTTGTCCAAGAGAGACCAATCAGAGTACCCTTGTAGGCCTCTGAGTTCAGAGGTTTTGGCTCTATTAACGAGTGAGGAAGATCACGTCCTCAATCTTGTACAGTATCCATATGTAGGAATGGATTGGTGAGGATGTCCAAACATCCACTACTGCATTTAGGGTCAAAAAATGATGTTAATATGACATTGTTTTGACATTTAAATGTCAAAACTAGATATTTCAAGAAAACCTTCCAACTTTAATTTGATTTGAATTTGATGTTTCTTAAGAAATGTCGACATAATGACGTCTTGAGTTAAGAACATTTGTTTATCCATATCTATGAATTCCAATCTGACGACACCTATGAACCAATTATATCTCCCTTAAGCGTTGATTTAAATATATTAATGAAGGTTGTGTAAATGATGTTCAAGACCCATAATGCCCATTCAATACCTAGTGAAATTTGAAACTGGGTAGGGGGCATGTTTTACTAAGAAACTCCTGAAAATCATCGCCTACAATACAAAGCAATGTTTCTTGTGGTCTTGAGTTCAATTGTGACAATGATGATGATTCATGGTCATAGTAGCCCGACATTGTTGATGAATAGTCAATGTTGTTGAGCTAATACAACGATGATCATCGTCGTTTCTTGTCTTAAACTCATAACCCAAACAACATTACTATGAATCATTAGTATGGGAATATAAAGGGAAAAATGCATAAATGTAATATGGAGAATGTGTATCAAAATGCATAGGGAAAGAGATATATAATTACCCTAGGTATTGTGAAAGAGCGTATGTTCGTTGCATTTTTCCTCTATTTTTCTTTCTTGCAAAAATAAAATGTCAAGTGCCTTTCAATTAGTTATATAGCCAATTTTAGTATGGAATAATCACCAAGTCTTCAATGCCATCAAATATTATTGAGTATGATACAATTTTAAGTAGTAAGTGAATCTACCATTATGATTTTATATTCCACATTTCCTTTAATACATGGATTTTTTTATTGGATAACCACGTCCCCGATCTCTCGATTAAAACATTTTCAAACACAGCCTCATTGAACCCATATTCTCATTAGTAGTTACCATTGTCAAGTGAATTTATTTGATATGGGATAACATGCTCCTTAAGGCCTCAATTCTAGCATCATAAGTGCTTGTAAATGCTTTGGACTAATTTACTGTGTTTTGTAGCATTTTAAGGAGGGATAGATAGAGACACAAGTTTTTGAAACAATTGCAGGGAGGCCAACTTTTAAGGGATGACCTATTTTGGTCCTTTGTGGACTTTAATATAATTTCATTTCATCATGGCAGTGATTGAAAGGGATTCAGTAATGACAAAATTGATTCCTAGGTGCAAGATTGAATGACCATGAGAAGGAAATGAGGCTAGGAATGATAGAAAAAAAATGAGGCTTTGATAGCAATTTATACAAATTAGGTGTGCAAGAAGGTGGAGACAAGAAAATCCACAATAACAAAAGAAAGACTTGCTTAAGGAAGTATTAGAAGCATTGAGCTTGTGTTTCCATGATTGAAGTCATTTGCACTAGGAGAATTAATGTCCTTCATAAAATACCTCACATGGTTGAATGTCATCTTAAGAAACTAAAATGGAGCCTTGTGACACCCCAAAACATTCAAATGATCCTCACAAGTAGGTTAGATATATGGTTGTAACTTACTTTTACATCAAATGCAAATAAGTTGCATGTCTCATATTCAATCTCACAATTATTATAGACTTGTCTTTCACAACTCTTTGAAGTGTCTCTTTGTTGCTAAGCAATGCCTTCTTCAAGTATAGTATGATATTTTTTAAATAATACTAATGTTTTTGTCACTTGATGTTTAAAGTGTCAGAGCACATATTGCATCATCATGAGTACTCATATGCACTCTTTTTTTCTTCTAGTGCAGTTTCACACAAAACATGTGTTTACTTTGAGATCACTAACAGTTCTAGATGTGCATGAGTTTCAGTGTTTTGGATATGGATTAAACATTTGAGAGAATTAATTATGATTGGTTCATTATATTATCTGTTATCTATTTCGATGTTTTCAGAGTGGAAAAAATTGGAGGAATCAGCTTGCAGGGTCATTTTAATGGTAGGTCCTGGTTTTGAAAATTAGGGTTTGAAACCTTCCAGATCCATTTTGAGGCATCAAACGAAATATTTTGGGGTCAAAACTTTCTTAGCTTTTGTTGAGACCCATTTTATTCTACACATCAATACCTTTCTATCGATGCAAAAATCATGTCAATCGGAGCTCGTACGCAAACGGTATGCCTCCCATAGGTTGGTGTACCGTGTTGACCACCATGGTATGAGGAGATGCCACGTTAGCCCCCATTAATCATGCATATGGGGCTATCCACATATGGAATTTAAAGAATATTCCAGAAGGTCCAAAACCTTATCACAATTTAGTGTTGAGGAAGTCAAAACCCTACCACTAGATGGCTATCGGGCAATGTTAAATACCAGGTTGTTAGGAGGAGAAAGGGTTCCATTCTTTAGACTTGTATTTCTTCCATAGTTGAGCAGAGAACCTAGGAGTGGTATTTTGAGAGCATAACAAAAGAGGAGAGATTATGTAACTGCCATACAAGCCATGGTGTCAAAAGAAACTCCACAAAGAGTGGCTCTTTCTTTGTACTTACATTTGAAGAAACGAGCGCAGAGTGGCCTCACCTTCTAGTTGGGTTTTCTCCTGTATTGGCTTTCCCGGGTTATATATTATGTTTATTTGTGGATGGTGTGTGAGTATTTACTTATGTTCTCTATTTTTGCATTTGATCTATTTCATACATTTTAGGCAGAAAACCAGTAATTAAAGAATCTCATATCTAAAGGAAATTAACCTTCACAGTAAAGATTTCGGTATTTTATTAGATCCATTGTGACGAACTATCCATTGGAATATCCATGGAAGTTTACAGATCATATTGGTATCATACCAAGTTTTCTTGGAGTATTTGTGGAAAGTTGTAGGGATATAGGAATCAGTTTAAGAAGAAAGTTGCAGGACCCCAGCCATGGTCTACAAGTCTATTCATAACAACCCTTGAGATCCAACAGATGAGAGATTTGCGAGGCTAAAAGAAAAATTTGTTGACATATCTCACAATATGTCCCTCCTCATGGCGACTCTAGAAAGCAAGCTCGGACCATTCTAAGAATTTGGAGGCTCGAACTCAGAGATTGAATCAAACAGGAAACCGAGGGATAACGAAGACCCATAAAAGGAGTGGCAGAAAGAATTAGAGAAAGAGTAGTCGAGTTCCAATACCATCAACCCTTCATAGTATTTATTTGTGATGGAAGCAAAAGTGGACATAAATCCATACCAAGGTGAGATCGATGCATTAAAATTGAATCATTGGTTGTAGTAACTAGAAGTTTATTTCAACATTCACGATATAGATGAAGAACAAAATATATCATTTGTCAAATTGAAGTTAGACGACCATGCTTTAACCTAGTGAAAAAGACATATGGAAACACTTAGACTGTAGGATGATTTACCCGTAACTAGGTGGGAGGAATTCATGTAATACCCCAATACCGAGACCCAATTGTAAATGTGAATATGTTTTATAGGTTGGTGAGCCAGGTTAGTATAGGCTAGAAGGCTTATGTGATTATTGGGCCGGAAAGCCTAGATGTTAAAGGCCAGTGAGCCTGTTTTTGTAATATGTAAACACTCATATCATAAATGAAAAACACATCACTACGTGTAGACCAACCATGATAAAAGAGTATTGGGGACTAAACTCCACTAGGAAGGGAAAGGGGGGGCTAAGAGCCTAGAAAAGGGGGCTGAGCTAGATGGCTTATTTCCAAAGGAATATTATAATATATTCCTAAAGAATAAGGTGGGGATAATTATTTTATCCGAAGTTTTAAGGATGGGGACAAGTGAGCCAAAGTGGTTCTCAACCTGACAAGTGCCCAATTTGGGACATGCATACAAAGAGTTTGGCCTTAGTGCATGAGCCATTCATTTCTACAATCCATTGATTCTATTCATGGATTCTCTCCATCATTCGGACCTCTCCATCTTGCATGCACTCCTTCAGCAGTAACGCGTACCCTTCCTATTATGAGTAGCACCTGTACCTTACCTATAAGCTACTGCTACCATCACATATACCTTCCTCGAACATTGTTGTTTCCATCACATGTACATGTACCTGGTTGACTTAAGAGTTGGACTGAAGAAGCAGGTTGTCAGGCCTATGGGATTGATGAGGTTGGTTGTTGTCGAGCTGTAGATATACCATGTAAATCAACATTTAATTGTCAACCCGGGAAGGTAGACTTAGAGGAACCAGCACAGGAAATGCAGGGTTGAAGAGGGGGTTTAAAGGATGCCGAGCTACTCTCTGAACTGCTAAAAGAAGCTCGTTGGAAGAAGCTACTGTACTCTACTCTACTCTGCTCTGAACTACCTGGTACTACTCTGTACTAACCAGTACTACTCGGTACTAACCGGTACTGTTCTGTATATGCATGTAAAAGATAAACTGAAAACAGCTAAGTTCTGGCTACTTATCACTCCACACAACTCAGCAACCATCCTATGAAACGTTCTAGTGTAATCAAATGAAACTTCATCATCTCATGAGATATCCAAACTAGCTCCTGAA
>JASDQU010754774.1:0-10828 GCA_032191745.1 Picea mariana
CACCAATTTATTTTATCACTTTATGAGAAAATACAATACCCAATTTTAAATTCTAGGTAGAAATATGTCTTCTACTACTCAATACCTTTCTAATGAATATTCGTTTGCTCAAATCCGAGCTCCGAGCTGAAAGTTATGGTTTGAATAAGTTTTAACTATTTTACCCAATTTATCCCTGCATGCTATAGGTGTCTTCTTTCACTCCCAACACATTTTTTAGGTGCCCATAACCAAATATGATTTCACTTCTAGCTTCTATGGGTTACAAACTTCCCATTGATCGCTCCTATGCCCAAAACAAACTTCTGAGCATGGAGTTATGACCTCCGGAAGTAACTTTGGTGTCAAAATCTTACCCTTGTTGTTTTAGCTGTAACTTCCTCATAAAAGCTCCATTTTGCAAATTGTTTAGCTCATTGGATAACTCTCTCCATATTCTTTTATTTGAGCCTCAAAATTGTTGTTTAGGGCCTCAAAATCGGCTCACAAGTTCATGACTTGTAAAAACCCAAAAAAATCTTAAAAATTCGATGGTTTTACTACTATAACAGTTCTTCAAATCTAAATTGTTGATCTCAAATCACGTGGAATCTAAGTCGACGATCCGCACTACATTTCCCATTGGTGACCATTGGTATCCTTTGGGTGCGCACAAACTTTTCCAGAAACTGTCGACCCGACTGTCGACCATCGACCCACCTCCTTGACAACCAATTTTGCGCACAACTCTAAATTGATCGATTCGACTGTCGACCATTGGCGATCTTCGTCGGTGAATGAAAACTCATGACTAATTTGATCAATGCTCAACCATCGTCCCATCAACAATCGACAATCCTAGATGACTGTCGGAAACACTTCACCAAATCAGTCGATCTGACCATCGACCATCGACCACTTCTGTTTGTTGATGTGGTAATTGCTGATGTGACATGAAACATGGAGGCCGATGTGTCATGACACATCATCCTGAGGCATCAACTTGGGTAATGTGGAACGACACATGGATGATAACGTGGCATGAGATGTGGATGATGATGTCATCATCCTATTTTTCTTCATTGATGATCGACCACTTCTCTTGGGAAAATGAAAACTCTCTTCACAATCTGTTGATCCCCAATTCGTCGGTCATCGGTGATCAATAGTCCTCCTGGATGCATGAAACCTTCGTCGAATTCTTCTTATCCCTAATTTGTTCGTCATCGGTGATCGACGATCCTCTCTAGACATGTGAAAAGTTCTTCAAATCCTACCAATCCTCGATTGTCAGCCATCGGCGAGTTTTGTTGGCAAACCTTGACACTTAGAAATTTCAGCCAAAATATGTCAATCCCCATCCATCTGTTGTCGACGATCAGAGGTTTTTGTTGGCCAAACTCAACTCTTCTCCTAACTCACCGATTTGACCATCGACCACCGGTGATTTCTGCTGGAAAACTTAAAACTCTTCACAAATTTCACCGATTTGACCATCCACCATCGACGAATTCAGTTGGAGAAATTCAACAATTAACCAAAATTGAGCACAATCCAGGTGAATCTAGACCATCGATTTCCTTCAACTTTCAACCACCGAAATTGAAATCCCAATCATTTATTTTTTCGACCTTCCAACTGATTAAACTTTATGGATTTTTAAATTTAACATGACAAATCTCAGTCGTCGATCTCGAGATCAGAAGTGATCTCGGCCATTGATTCACCAAACTACTTATAACTCTGCAGATAGCTATTAAAACTTGAATTTCAACCATTCCAGGTCGAATTTCGATTTGCAACTTTACCGCTCTACTCCATTAATCCTCTAAAATCGTCCAGAGTCATTCAAACTTGGATTTTGCCCACGTATTTGGGGATTTCTCCCTAGTTTCTCCTTTTTTCCCCAAATATGTCACATACAAAAACTGCAACAATGAATTTACTCAAATTCCCATTGGTTCTTGGGCCATATGGGTCCAATGTTGAACCAGTATCTTTGATACCACTTTGTAATGTACCCAGCCCTCAGCTTGGTCACGTCACTACTAAAATGACCCATTAAAATTTTTGTTACTAAATCTATATGCGGAAATAATACTCAGCGTGACATTAACTACTTAACTATGCATAAAACAACTAAACAAATTGCAACAACATTCAACCACATAAACATGGATTGAAATGCATAATTCTGCTTACAACAATAAATAATAACCAAATATAACTCAAAGTAAATTGCACAACAATTGTATCACCAATTAACATGAATAAACACAACATATAAGAATACTTATCTTAATGAAATGTGCAACCCACTGCTACAAGTTCTTATTGTGGTGATATCAATAACTTGATTTCTCTCTTAAATGCATTTATCAAGAGTTTCATTCATATGAATCATGTAGTGAGTCTCAAACTAGTTCTCCTCCTTTTAGTTCATTGTTACCTACATTCCAACTTGTAATACATTTTCCTAATATCTTGCTAACATTTGTTCTGTGATTTAGACATTGGCTAGTTATTTGTTGTCTCAACCAAATTTCTTCAAAGTCTACATTGCAACTTGTCCAACTAAATTTCTTCAAAGTCTATATTGCAACTTGTGAACTAGAGACTTTAGATATTTGAATCATGGATGACAAAAAGGACCTATGGTGCCTAAGTCATTCTCAAACATTGCAATAGATCTTAAGATTTAGGGATATGCGAGCTATAATTCTTGATTTGCTTTGATTTATTTCAATTTTATGAATTAGAAATGTCTAAAAGTGACTCCAAATTCACATACCCATGTTGCTTGAAATCCAAAGGCTAGCAAAAAATATATAAAAGTTTGCCTTTACTTAAATGTTTATCTATGAGAAATTCATCTATAAAAGCCAAATGTGCTTTGTTCTTGATGTGTAAGAGAGAGCAACCCCTAACCCATAATTAGATTCAATTCAATCACTGCTGAAGACCTAGCCGCCAGCTCAGCTCTGCACCCCTGGCTGCAGGCCAGCGCCTTCTACGTTGCACCAGAAGCATTTCTCAGTCGAAGCCCTGACAGCTTAACAGTTCGGAGAGCTCGGGCTATTGGGAGCAAGCCTGCGCAGGCCCGTGAATGTAGAGCTCCAGCAGAGATTCTCCCATGGATTCCAGTGGGGGCTCTGCCCCTCCACTCATCCCTTCTCCGGAGATTTCTTCTTTCAAAGCATTGATTGCCGCAAGTTCGAAGCGCCCCCCCACGGCTAGTCAACAGAAGTTTGTCAAGAAACTAGATTTGATCCCCACGGTTGCTCTTCCAGAAGAGGAAACATGCAAAGATGCTTTGAATCTCGCTGAGAGAGGGTTAATAGGCCAGTTTACGGGCCTCTGGCCATCACCAAAATCGATAGAGAACTGGACACAAAGAAACTGGACAACCTTGATTAAAGAGGGGGTCAAGAGCTATTTTGTGGGCAAGGGGTTCTTCATTTTTGTCTTCGAAAACTCGGATGACAGAAGCCTCATCTTTAGAAACGGTCCATACTTCATGGGACCACAAGGCTTGTATCTAAACAAATGGTCTCCCGACTTCGATCCCTCTCAGGATGTCCCCTCCGCTGTCCCGGTGTGGGTGCGACTTCCCCATTTGCCACTTCACTGCTGGAACCAAAAAACCTTCCAGATCATTGGTAACGCGCTCGAAAAATACATAGATCAAGTAGCAAGGAAAGATCAGTATTCATGCGCCCGAATCTGTGTAGAAGTCGACCTAGGAGAGGGTTTTCCTGAAGCAATTAAGCTCACTGTCGCTGGATGGACACACATTCAGGAACTGGATTTCGAACAACTTCCTTTCAAATGCAGACACTGCCATGGTCACGGTCATTTTGCAAAGCACTGCAAGAAAAAAGCAGAGGAGCAAGCAGACAATACAAACGAGGATCAATGGACAACAGTTCAAAATAACGCCCATCAAAAAAGGGGAAATGGCAAAGGGCATACCTCTGGAGCTCCAGGCAGTTTCAAGAACAATCAAGAAAAGGACGCAACCCCGAAGGAATTAGAAAAAACTCAGACCAACCCAGCAGGCTCGACACAGGAAAATCAGGTACACACAGAAGCCCCTCCACCCAACAAAGAAGGGGGAGAAGCTATGCAGATAGAGGCCTCACAAGGTAGCCCCTCTAACCCATCTTATGCAGAAGTAACAAGGAAAAAACCAGTGGATAGTTTGGGTTCTTTAGAGGATGAATCCTTTGAGCGCCCCTCCAGAAGAGCAAGCAGGAAATCCCGCAAAGAATTAAGGGAAGAGGAGGCAGAGAGACTCAAAGTTCAAGGAAGTCAGCCCACCATAGAAATGTCCATTGGAAGAAACACCAGATCAAGGCCTACAAAGGGAGGCCCTACTCCCCCTCTCAAGTAAATCATGAAGCTCACCTCTTGGAACTGCAGAGGATTGGGGAATGCCTCCAAAGTTGAAGCAGTCATGGATCTCTAGAAAATAGAACCTTCAGACATCCTCATGCTCCAAGAGATGAAGATAGAAGGCCGAGCACTTCTAGACATCAGCAAGTCAAAGTGGAAGAAAAGTGCAGGCAAAGCAGTAAGTTCAAGGGGCTCTTCCGGAGGGCTGGCAACTCTTTGGACAGAAGACTCATTTGTGCTCAACAATTCTCATGAAACCCAGCATTGGATCTACATGGAACTGACACATTGTGCAAGTAAGCTGACTTTCTCTCTATTTAATCTCTATGTCCCTGTCACTTACTCAGAAAAACGAGAATGCTGGGCCTCCCTCTCAGCATTTTTAGAACAACATATCCCAAGCAACATTATCTTAGCAGGTGATCTTAATATAGTTCTGAAATCAAAAGAGAAAAGAGGTGGTTCCAACAGCAGAGATCCGATGCTGACCTTTGTGGAAGAACTATTGCAGCAATGGGATCTATTAGACTTCAGTCCCATACGCGGCCTTTTCACTTGGTCCAATAACAGATCTGGGACAGAGCATATCTCTGCATGTTTGGATCGATTTCTGGTACAAGGCTCCCTTATTATGGAGAAAAAGATAATCAAAACAAAAATTTTACCCAAGCTGACCTCTGATCACAAGCCGATCCAGCTCCTCCTCGAAGATGAAGAAGATCTAGGACCCCTATCTTTCCGCTTCAGCCCCTTATGGATAGAGAGAGAAGGATTTTTAAAACTGTAAAAGAAGCCTGGGCCAAATCATTTTCAGGGTCCTCAAGTTTTGTGTGGGAGCAAAAACTAAAGGCTACAAAACAAGCTCTGAAGGAGTGGATAAAGAAACCAGCCCCTACTCCAACCAGCATAAGGAAAGAAGTAGTGGACACTTTGGAGACCCTGCAAACAGAAATGGAAAGCAAAGAGATTACAGCTGATCTCTTGGAACAAGAAATAAAAGCCCAATCCTCAACATATCGATCCTTCCGAAAAGAAGAAGAATATTGGAGAATCAAATCCAGGAGTCTGTAGCTAAAAGCAGGGGATCGGAACACCTCCTTCTTCCACAGACAATATAGAGCCCGACTGTCCAGGAACCACATCTTAGAAATAAAGACAACAGAGGGTCAGGTCAACAAAGGCTTCACTCAAGTCAAAGCTGCAGCGGACAGTCACTTTAGAAACCTTTTTAGTGAGGGAACCCAGGCCTCCGAAGGAGAAATCGCAGAATTCTTCTCGAATATTCCTCACCTAATTAGACCTGAAGACAACGCAACCCTCACCAGCGAGGTAACAGAGCAGGAAATCATCAAAGTTATCTGGTCCATGGAATCAGATAAGGCACCGGGCCCAAATGGATTCACGATACATTTCTATAAAGTCTGTTGGAACATCATCAAAAGAGATCTTCAAAAAATGATAAAGGGGTTTATGAGAAAAGCTAAAATCGGTGGAGGAATCAACTCCACTTATCTAGCATTAATCCCCAAAGATTCCAATCCAGAAACATTCGCCAGATTCAGACCCATATCACTTTGTAATGCATCCTATAAAATACTGGCTAAATTGTTAGCAAGCAGGATCAAGCCTCTGCTCAAGAGGCTGATCTCCAGCCCCCAAGGAGGCTTCGTGGAAGGCAGACATATTCTCGACAATGTCATTCAAGTCCAGGAGACAATCCACTCCAGCAAAAATTGAAAAGAGAAAGGTATGCTGATTAAATTAGATATGGCAAACGCGTTTGATAGAGTCAATCGTTCTTTTCTCATCAAGGTTCTCCTCTCTTTCAGATTCTCGCCCCACTTTGTCCAGCTTATAAATGCCTGCATCGATAACCCTTGGATCGCCCCCCTTGTCAATGGTCGTCCCTCTAATTTTTTCCAAGCCTAGAGAGGCATCAGGCAGGGCTGCCCCCTCTCTCCCTTCATGTATATCTTAATGGCAGATACCCTCAGTAGAAAACTCTCAGCTGAAAGAATTGTTGGCTCTCTCCCTGGTCTAAAATACTCCCCAGATGCCATTCCTCTGAATCATGCTCTCTTTGCAGATGAATCACTTCTCCTCGGAGGTGCGTCCCCCATAATAGCTAAAGTCTTTGATTCGGTCCTAAAAATCTACTGTAGAGTCTCAGGTGCTCTTATCAATGAGAGAAAGAGTGAAATCTACAGTTGGAACACAGGCCAACAAGAGCTCAATAACATCACGAACATCCTGGGTTTTAGAGGGCATGCAAGCTGGGACCGGATTAAATACCTCGGCCTCCCTATTACAAATGGAGTCAACAGAAGGACGCTATGGTCTGACATCATTTGTAAAATCAAAACAAAGATCACAGCCTTTGGTGGCTATTGGTTAACCAAAGCAGGAAAAGTCGTTTTAATCAAGTCTCAGTTGGCCGCGCTCCCAATCTACCAATCTGCATTTTTGCTGGCCCCCAGAAACGTCATGGAACAGATCTCTAAATTAATAAGAGATTTTTTATGGCAAGGTGGGAAAGGAAATGAAAGGAAGATGCATTTAGCAAGCTGGGACCTGGTAAGACAGCCGATAGCAGAGGGGGGTCTCCAAATTCATGATCCCTCCCTTGTTAATCTGGCGATGGGTGGAAAATTACTCTGGAAAATGGCCCATGAGCCCAATCACCTGACCAGCAACACTTTACTGTCTAAATACGCCTGAAATTCATCCTATAGAACCCTGCGTTTCGACTGCTCTGCCAACAGCATGCAAGTATGGAAACTCTGTTGCAAAAGTAGCACCTTTTTTAATAAATCCCTGTATAGAGTGCCGGGCAATGGAAAGCGAATTCACTTGTGGCAGGACAGAATAATGGGGAGCGATCCATTAGAGGGGAATGAAGACATAGCTGACATCAGAGAATGGCTAGCACGCGTAGGCAAAAAAAGACTGTATGATCTCTCGATTTGGGATTGTCAGGGAGAATGGGCCGGTTGGGATCTCAACGGCATACCAGATTGGCTAACGCCTCAAAAAAATCTCCTTGCCGAATTGTTGGAAGGTGCCACTCCTGAAAATTTCTATATGAGAGACAGTTGGGCTTGGGGACTGTCAGGCATCTACACCACAGCAGCAGGATACAAAGCACTTCAGAATTCAAAGGACAGCAGCCACTCTCCGGCCTTCTGGATGCTAGTCTGGGACAATCTAGCTCTCCCCTAAAGTGAATTTCTTTTTCTGGACGTTGGTGCATAATAAGATACTTACAGGAGACAATCTAGAAAAAAGGAATATTGCAGGGCCTCATAGATGCGAGCTATGCAGAAGGAACCCTGAAACAGCCCAACACTTATTTCTGGAGTGTAATTTCGCCAAGGAAGCATGGAGGCTCTCTCTTTTGGACCTGCAGATTCCAACCTTCCCTCAGAGCACTGTTGCAAAATTGTTCGCCTCTTGGAACAATATCTATCCTCATGGCATCCCCACCAAATCCTTCTGGAAAAAAATTTGGACAGCAGTCCCCAAATTTGTTTGCTGGCAGCTATGGTTGGCCCGTAACAACCAAATTTTTAATGGAAATAGACACTCTCCTCTTCAGGTTGCAGTCAAAGCTAAAGCATTCCTCTTGGAAGCAACCCAACAACAGTACTTCAATGAAGACACTCTGCTCCGTCCTGAAGAAAGGAGATGGATTAGCCCGCTTGAGCCTTCTCCTCACAAGCTTCTCCTCATTCCTCAGAAAGAAAACCGGAGTGGAAAATAAGAGAACCCGAAGATGGTTTCATAAAATGGTGGAGATCCAAAAATCTTACCACAATCTTCTTTGACGGGGCCTCCAAAGGAAATCCCGGGATCGCTGGTGCTGGAGGGGTTATTTACTCTTTGGATGGGATCTTAAGAGACTGCTTCTACTGGGGTCTAGGTCAGAAGACCAACAACCAGGCAGAGATTCTTGGCCTCCTCAAAGCTTGTCTAATAGCAAGAGAAAAGGGAGATAAAGACCTCCAAGTCTTTGGAGATTCAGAGATTCTTATAACGAAATTAAACACGGAGGACCTCTTCAAAGATGCTAGTCTCAATAAAATTCTAGGCAGATTGAAAAGAGTCCTTCAAGATTTCACCTCCTACAAGATCTACCATATACTTAGAAACATGAATGGCGAAGCGGATCAGATGGAAAACAAAGGATGCTCTCTCACGAAAGGGCATATATTTATCAATGACGATAACTTCTATCAAATTCCTTGAAAAGGTTGTAACTCATAAACTGAATATGCTGGCTGTTTTCTTTGTAAATGGGGCTGCCTAGGCAAAGACCCCTCCTTTCTTTTACAAATAAATAAAATTCATATCCGTTACAGTTAAAAAAAAAAAAGAGAGAGAAACCCCTAATAAATTTTAGCTTTCATTTAGTATTAGTCTAATGCATATAGTGAAGAAATTAAATGTTATTTCTTACTGAAGTTGCAATGGAATCATTCAACTAGGCGATTGAATTTTTCAAGTTGATACCTAAAACTATAAACTAAGAGAATTCTTGGTAGAAAAAATGCAATTTAAGAGAATAATTAATGCTCGAATCATTCACTTGGGTGGTTGAATTTTTCAAGTTGATACCTAAGCTATAAACCAAGAATTATTGATACACAAAATACAATTTAAGAAAATGATTAATGGTTTGACCATAAAAAAAAAATATATATTAGAAAAATCTTTATTGCCATTGGTGTTTTAGGATAGAACCAATGCCTAGCAAGTCTAAAGAATTTGGAAGGGAATTGATTTTCTTTTATTTTTTCAAACAAAGGGGGAAATGATCTATTAGATACTTGGAAAATATTGAATTGTTGATAAAATATAGTGATAAATCGTAGTTTTTCATTTGTGCAGAGACTACACCTTAAATCTAGACCATATGTCAAGTCCCTAGGAGATCCATTATATATTTTTATGACATTGAGAATTGTTATCCAATGTATTCTCTTAAGATTGAAGAGGAACATAAAGGTAGCAACTAAAGACCCAACATTTTTTTGTTGTTCTATAATAAAATGGTACAGTTCAAAAACATTTCAGTGCTCTTTTTTATTTTTTTATGTTTAAACTAAACACCACAAAGATGGAGGAGTGGAGTAGTCTATATATTAGACTTTTTGAATTTTCCGGGTAATTATCACCACGGTGATCCAATTTGTTGGTTAAATTGCAATTTTCCATTGTTTGAATTATAGTTTTTTGTAACACACCGGACTCCCTAAACCTTCTAAGGCTAGTGGGATGTCAAAAAATTTCCTCTCTGTTTTAAACTAAGGACCGAAGGTGATCCTTCTAAAATCCTATTCATCACATTGTGAGTGAGAAATTCTCTTATCACAACATCCACTATGCTAAATATTACTCATTCAACACTTAACTCCCAATGAAAATGCCCCAAGTTTTTTTCTATAAAGACTAGGGACTTAAGCATCCCCAATCAGATGATTGGAGTTCACTCTGTACAACCAAATCAATGGTCGATAGTGAATCAGACTCTTTGCTTGTCAAAATAGTTGGTTATGCGATTCACATTTCCATTCCGACGACACCTCTCCAATGGATCATTTCGATATTTCCAACAACCTTAGAGATGAAAATTGATGGTCTTGATCACATCGATACCTCAATATACTTGGCATTTATCGCCCCTCTCACCACCCATTCATTATGTGAATAAGTGGGGCCCACAATGGATCTATGTCCGAGGTTATGTCAAACACCCAACCCATAATTAATGGTTTTGGATTCACTCGGGGTTTTGCACCGTCAAAGCACAACCACTCCGAGTGCTCGTAGATCGTTCCGATAGACACTCTCCGATGACACCATTCTGATGGATCCAACGATCCTCCATACGCCTCATCTGACGGTCATGATTTTCTTTGGGTCCTATATCAACACAACAATTACCTAGTGCCCTTCTTCTTCTAAGTCTTCTTCGTCGGAATGGATCCTTGTAGATCCAACGAATAGAAATCCATCGTCCTTCTTCCCAATATATCAATGGCCTTCATGTCCTCAGACACTCTCACCATCGGAATCTCCTGTTGGAGGTCCTTCCTATCCCTCCTTTCACGCCTCTCCGACCGTCACCTTCTGATATGTTTGTAGGTGAAGTATCAAGCATCTACGGCCCAGATCTCATTGGAGTACCCTTCTAATAGATCAATGACTCACAATTACTCGGAGTCCTCCAATCAGAGTCCCATTATAACTTCACAACTTGGACACTCTTATGGCCTCATCTTCCGACCAATGGTTGAGATCTCCTTCCCTTCCAAATTGATAGTCGCCGATCCTTTTGATTCAAATAAGATTTATTATCAGAGTTAAAGGCTAGATCTAAGGCTTAACATATTGGATTATTTTCAAGATTAATGATCCAGGTGGATATTGGTGGCCACCCACCTATTCCAACTGG
>JASDQU010754775.1:0-17463 GCA_032191745.1 Picea mariana
ACGAGTCTGGTCCGGGGTTGTCTAAATAACCCAAGACGTTTGGTGTAACTCATTCTGACGGGTTTAATGGCTCCATTAGCCAATCTAAGAATCCCAAAAGAAACAAATAAAAGAGATAAATAACTAACTGATTACTAAACACACTATATATATGTACATATGTTCAAATGTAACTATAGTAGTTGTATTTAAACAGAAGATATACAAGTCGCGTTTATTTACATGATTTACAAGATGCAAGTTTTAATCGAAACTTATGAAAATCGATGTGAAAAATGGTTGCTTCTAGGAAGCAGATAAAGAAAGCACATAAAAATATTTATTGTTTTTCTTTTATAAATTTAAAGAATCTTGCAAAAAAAATTAATGATACATGAACATGTGGATAGTCAAAGTTGAACCATACATTCTAGTTTCAATGATATGTAAATCACAGAAGAATACAAAGAAGCTATCATGTTAGTGAATTAGTGAGGTGTATCCAAGCATTTGCATGAGTGGTGAACATCCAACTACCATGTCCAAGAGAGAAATCTGCAATGAACCTTATGATTGTTCTAAATAAATTCAGAAGATATATTGGCAGCTTAGGTTTTAATGACAGAAAAGGAAACACAAACATAAACCTGTGATCTCATAATTATACATGATTACAACAAGATAAATCTGGAAGCAATCTATGCATTTTATCATTCAATTTAAAATTCAAAGATAAATCTCATTATTTAAATCGAAGATATAATCACAGCATTTGTATTTTGATGAAGCAAATGATAGATGGTATTTATAATATAAACCTCCTACACATCACTGGTCATTTAATCTAAAGATATCAGACCTGCACATGTAACAAGATTAAAAAAAACATAAATAACAACATTATAAACAAAAGGCTAAATCCAAAATGCATATATGTTGTTCTATTAAGTTTTTGGAATCAATTGTCCATTCTGTAGTCTTGGAAGAAATTGTTTGGATAATAAACTTTAAAGATTGGAAAAATTAATACATAAATGATAATAATTAACCATGTATTGATAAAAAAGACTAAAGCTAATTAAATCAATGCATAATCAATTATTCAAAGAATATGAATACAGTATAATGAAAATAAAACCATTTTACCTACAGGACGAAAGCCATTAAGCAACCTGGAATTCCATATTTTTCTTTAAACATATTCGTCCATTCTCCCAAAGCTTCCAGCCATCCATTACTCCATTTGAAAAGAAATAAAAAGTTTACAAAAGCAATAATATACAAAAGAGAAAGGATTAAAATCCTCCTCTCCCTTTCTTCCATCTTTGTGGATCTGATCTTTCTCATATATTTATAAAATGAATGAACAGTCTAGGCGTCACTATTAATTTCCGCCACCTGAAATTTGACTCTAAAAGAGACCCAAATATCTCTCAAATTGTGCATTTGTTTGGGAAAATCTCTAGGAGGAAGGTAAATGGGTCCATTTTGGTTCTGGGTTTTCAACTGTTTCTTCAAATTCCTCACGGTTTGGCTGCAATCAGTTCTGCAAAATCGTCTATCTGATCTTGACGCCTTTCCAAATTTTATCTGTTGTTGCTCATAAAATTATTTGTAGCAATCCAAAATTATTTTTGGATCAACCATATTGAATGTATTTGGATAATAAAATCAAGCCATGATCAGATCCGTATCAAATATTTGATAATAGAAACCTGAGAAACAAAAAGAAACCTAAATTAATAACCTAAAAATTGTGAATAAAACAAAATCTAGAAAAATAAAAAATGAATTTAAACTAACCATAACTTATAAACAAATATTATTTATAATTTGTTTTCAAATATGATCTAGAAGCTTCAAGTTAATGAAGAAAAAATATTAATTTTAGTTTTTTTTACAAAATCAAACAAATGATAGATAATTCTTTGATTATTATTATTTTGAAATGAGATGCAAAATGAAAAAAGAATTTAATTAATTAACATCACCAAATGATTTCATGAAAAAAATGATTTCGTGAAGACATTATTTGATGAAGTATTGAACACATTATTCAAAATAGTCAAACTTACTAATGAGAAAAAGAATGAACACATAATCATAATTTAAACAAAAGTAAACATTTGATAAAAATTAACGTTTTTGTTTAAATTGAGATTTTTATGCTCGTTTCTAACTTTTGACATATACTCTTGTAATGAATGTCTCATACTAAAGTGAATGTCTTAAGTTTGACTCAAAGCAAGCCAAGGTATGGAACTATTTGAAAAGGTTGATTCTGTAGCTCATTATAATTATCAAGGTTCTAATAGGGGCCCTTTAAATTTTGTTAAAATATAGGGGGAGTTGTTGGGGCCCAACACAACAGTATGTTTTGGTTTTAGAATAAGTTGCATAAATTTGGAAGGAGGTGAAGGACTCCTAGCCCAATGGATAATACACTGGAACTACATATTCTTTGAGCCTCACAGGGAGGTCTCCATCCCCTATGGAGTCAGATGTTAGCACATAGGATGTGTAGGGGTCAAAATACTTTGGTTTTGTATTGTTTTGTGTCATAGGGTTTTTAAGTCTTAGGCTTTGGGTTATATTTCATGTCATAACACATTTATTTGATTTTTCCACAAGCATTGTCTTGCTTTATTATTGGTTTAGAGCCTTAGTGTCATGGTATTATTTATCATCGTGAGGAGAATAAGGGTCCACATGGGTCACACTCTTGTTCTAAAAAAAATCATCATCAGAATGTGTCTTGTCTCAAAGGTGTGCACAAGTTTCCATTATGCCATTTTCCAATTGTTTAGAGGTCAAGTTAGAGGTCAGATTGATTTGCTACCAACTCACCTAAAACATTTCATAGCACAATAAGAGTTAACTCATTGCACTAATCTCTCATCATTTCATTTTGGAAAGGTGTAAGGGAAAATTTCATTGTCTTCAATGCTTTCATTCAATATGATTTTCAAATATTATGACAAGGAATAAACTATAACAATTTCCTTGAAGAGCGCTACTGGAATTTGAAAATTGGCGCTGCAGCCTGGCACTGCGAAATGGATGTAGAATATTGTTCAATATTGGATGCCTCCCTCTAAGTCTAGCTCGGGTTCACAAAGCACCAAACTAAATTCAAACATACCAGAAGTTGTAGCAATTAGCACACAACAAAGTCATGTTTGATTATAAATTTTTAATTCCGATATGGGTTCTTCTGAAATTTGGTGTGGAGAAGCACCATATTACCATTGAATTGATAACAAAAATTCAACCTGACTCGGTTCATATTTTGGGAGAAAATTCAAAATCATCACCTACAGGAAAGTTCGCAACGCATGTTGTCAAAGGCGTTGGGAACTCTAACAGTTTGATAAATCCGAGCTGTAGGAGGGATTCCACCTATATGAAGGGGTTCAAATGGTTTCCTAGGAGGTATTTGGACATTAGGGACATGTTTTCTATCACCATATCAAGCAGCATGACCTATTTCAAAAGTAATTTATCACAATAGACAAGATCCAAAAAAATAGGAATTTGTTATGTTTTTGTTGGAATCTTTTGTAATGGACTCCTAAATGGAGGAGGATCCTATGTAGCTCCTTGGTTTCGACCTCCTTAGAGTAGAGAGAGATAATTCACTATATATGAAGTGGATTTTGATAAGGAAAGGGTTGTATTCATGATCCAAGAGTTGGAGGAGCAGTTTAGTTGCTCATTTGTAAGCCTAAGGGCCTATTGTAATTAGCATTTCTGCCATTAAATATTCATGAGAGTTGTTTATCATATTTTCTTCATTGTTTTCCAATTTATTTTGTTATCTTCTTGATTCAATATATTACAAGTTTTCTGGATCAAAGTATGCCTTTGATTAATGGATCCCTGAGCAGCAAAGGATCTGTTGTAGATGGAATGTTAATCATTGTTTTTGTTCAAGCATTTTTCAATCTATTCTGCAGAGAGGATATTTGTTTAGTAGACATTCTTCTTTTGTTCACTTTTATTTCTTCTAATCGTCATCATACAAGCTCTTAACCTGATATTTATCTTTATTTCCTTCAATATGCAGAGTGGTTTTGACTCCATGCCCAATGGTAGATCATTATCTGCAGTCAGACTGTTGCCCTATTTCTTTCTCTTTCTTGTTGATCCACCCAATTTAAATTGATTTAATTTTTCAAATCCTGATGGGTATTAGGCTTATTCTTAAAGCAGTCTAAGAACAATTTCTAGTCTAACAACTCCCTTCTTCATACATTATGTAAGAGGTGCAAATATTTGGCTAAAGTTCCTAATGAATTTCTGGTAGAAGCCTGCCAATCCATGGAATCTCCTCACATCGAATGTGCATCTTGGTTTGTCTATTCGATAATAGACTTCACTTTCTTAGGATCCATTTTAAGTCCTTCTTTTGAAACCATGAAACCCAGGTACACCAATTCTTGTTGCATGACTGTACACTTCTTCAAGTTTATCAATAATTTCTCTTCCTTCAAGCATTGTATTACTTCCCTCACATGCTCAACATGATATGTTCTACTTTGCTAAAAATCATTATATCATCCAAATATACAACCACAAACTTACCCAAAAATGGCTTCAAGAATTAATTCATCAATCTCATGAACGTGTTGGACGCATTCATTAACCCAAATGGCATCACTAACCATTCAAACAATCAATCTTTCATCTTGAATATAGTTTTCCATTTATCACCTTCTCTAATTTGAATATGGTGATATCCTCTCTTCAAATAAATTTTAGTAAAATATTTTGAACCACTCACACAATCGATAAGGTCATCCATTATGGGCAATGGAAATCAATACTTGATAGTGATTTTGTTTATAGCACGTGAATCAATACACATTCGCCATTCCCCTATTTTCTTGGGCATCAATACTATTGGTATTGCACAAGGGCTCAATCTCTCACGAATCAACCCTCAGTCAAGCAATTCATGCACTTGTCGATTCACTTCTTTACTCTCTGATGGAGTCATTCGATAAGGCGCTTTATTTGTTAAACTTGATCCTAGAATAAATCCAATTTGATGTGATGTACTACGCAAAGGAGGTAACCTTGTAAGTAATTCCTCTGCAACAATTTCTTTAAAGTCTTCCAACATGTGTTGGATTTCTATTGGTACAAAACTCCCCTTTTCATCCTCTTGAACCTTCTTTGGCACTAAAACTAAACAATATTTTATTTGTTTCTTCTCCTTCAAAAAATCCTTGGTTTAACACAACCTAAGGTGGTTGTTACTATTGTTCACATCTTTGTTGCAACTGCTATTGTTACTCCCACCATCTTCACGCATTGGTGTCAACTTATAACATTGTCCATTTTGAACAAATTCATATGAATTTTCCATGCCGTCATGGAACACCTTCTGGTCAAACATCCACGGTCTTCCAAGTAGAATATGGCACACATCCATCTCTACTATGTCACATAACACTTGCTCTTTAAAATCCCCAATCTAGAATTTTAAAAAACATTGTTCATTTACAGTCACATACTGGCCTTTATGAAACCATGAAACTCAATAAGGATTAGGATGTGGTTCACATTTCAAATTTAGTTTCCTCTTGACCTCAGTAGAAATTGAGTTTGTTGTACTTCCTCTGTCAATAATCAAGTTACAACATTTGCCTTCAACTTTGCATCTGGTCTTAAACACTCTTTTCCTCTATTCAGGTTATTCTATTAACTTATGTTCTGGTTTAAGTAAAATTCTTCGAAACAACAAGTTCTCACCTTGTTCGTGTGGAATCACAACCACATCTTCTCCAACCACCAATGCATCACCTTCCATGGTAACCTGCATTCTAGCTTCACCTCTTTTACTGGAACCTTGATTTTTTGGACATCCTAAGGATTTGTGACCTTCAAATCCAGATCTATAACAAGTAACTACAAAATTTCCCTTTCCTCTTCTAAATCTCATGCCTCTACTAGCTCCATTTCCTATGGTACTTGTACTACTTTTTGACTCCTATTCTTTGTCATTTTCTTTAGCAGTGTTTTATCTAGCTCTTCCTCGTGGACCTCTTCCCCTTAACTTTTGTTGGGTTTTCCCGTCAACTTTCTCCTCCACATTCAATGGAATTTGATAAGATTCATCTACAGTACATTCATGTATCTATCCATATGTTGATACTCTGGATTCTTAATGCCTGATCTAAGTGATAGCTTGAAGAAATATTCAGTGTACTCATGCAAAAAAGTATCTTTTTGCCTCAGATTCTGGACTTGTCTACACAGATTCTACTAGTAATCCACGGGAAAGAACATTTCTTTAATATTACTCACCATCTTCTTCCAAGTCTTGATATTTTCCTACCTATCATCAACTCTATCTTTCTGCAACATGTCCCACCAAAGGGAAGCATGTCCTTTCAAATTTTTGATAGGAAATTGAACCCATTTTGGATCATGAACATTCTCATATTCAAAATACCACTCAAGCTCTCTTATCCAGTCTATAAAAGTTTCAGCCTTCAAGCTTCCATCATAGCACAAAACTTCGACCTTCTCTCTACCTCTATTACTTAGATAGGATATCAAACACTCTGTAGGGTCTACATCCTCGGTATTTTGTTCAATCTCACTCTCAGCTTCAGAGTCAGAATCTGTCTTAGCATGTCCATCTCTTTTGTGTTCTAATTATTTTATTCTTCTTCATAACTCTTCAAGTTCTTGATTTATTTCACCTCCACATGTTTCTCCTCTCATTCTGGGTGGAATTCTTCCAAGTCTCCTGGTAATTAGAATCCTAACTACCATCCACATCCTCAATCCATACGTTCATACATGTACTTGTTCTTCAACACTTTGGCTGAAACACCACCATAATCAAGGTATTCTCTACCCGTTACAGGAACACTCACACACTTATCCTAGAGAAAACGTAAGATTTGATACAACCTGATGTAGGGAGAGTTGAGTTGAACACACAAATATTTACGACATGCACCCTGCTACATAATACATAGGGAAAAAGAAAAACAAAAATATTATTTCCAAAACAGTAAGGAGAGCCTTTAACAAACTTAATATTGAACACCAGTGGAATGCAACTATGATTTTATTGATTCAAAACAAAATAACAAGGTTACATAACATATTGATGGAATCGTTAGACAATATGCAGTTCTGGTAATATGCACTATTGTTACAGAAGTGAAATCGTCAAGAGAGGATTGCTTCTGAATCAGTGCGTTGAGACTATGTTCCAACATTCTTGTCACACAGTTCATTCATGAGATCTGCTTCTTCAATGCGTTCTTCACGATCTCTATATTTACTGTTAACCAATCCATTCTTTTGTGATGAATTGACCTTTCCTCTGTCCTGAGCCAAGCCATTTCTCCATCAGTTCCATGCCTCTTTAAACTCCTCCCTTTGCCTATGAATCAATTCGTCTTCCATTTCCAAGAATGGACAGTTACCAAAATTGTCTTGGCAGCTCGCCTCCTTCTTGATGTTAACGATCTTCCTTTTGGGAACTAGATCCTTGAACTAACCATGGTTGAGACTAAACACATGTTAATGTCGGCATGAAAAGTCATCAAACGTTGTAACAACGTTATCGTAGGAGGAATTTCAATTTTTCAACGAAATCCATATTCTACAGGAGTTTCAGCATGTGTTTCAGCATGAGTTTTAGCATGAGTTTCCGCACAAGTTTCAACATATATAAGAGTAGTTTCATGAATAAAAACAGTTTGAATTCATATCAAATTGAATAAATAAAATGGACCACTAACATAGTCCTTATTAGACTTATTTCCTAATTTGCAGAATAGAAATATTTTTTTTGGATGATGTGGATTTTTCGAGCCCAAGGATTCTCTTGTATCAATACGTACTATTTCCACCTGAAAATCCCCTTCATGCTCCACCTAGATCACACTCCAATCAATTATGTTTAGGTTCAGGCACATATTTCTTTAATAATGACACATGAAATACATTATACACTCTCATGGACATAGGAAATGCTAACATGTATGCAATTGGATCTATCTTTCCTAAGATTTCAAAAGGTCCACAATATCTTGTTTCCACTTTGGGAAACTTCCTAATCTTAACGAACTTCTTTTATCCTTCACTTTTAAGAACACATGTTCTCCCACTTTAAAATTTCTAAACACTCTATTATTTTCTGCATAAATTTTCTACCTGTCTTGGGTGGCCTTTAAATTTTCCTTGATATTTGTCATTTGCTCTTCCATTTCCTTCAATAAGTCTTGCCCAATGACAACTATGTATATTGGATTATCCCAACTCACTGGTGTGTTCGACTTTATACCATACAATACTTCAAATGGAATCATTTTTAATGAGGTATGATACCCATTATTGTAGGAAAATTCAACCAAATGAATATAATCTTCCCACTTTGATGGTTTGTCCATCACATACATTTTGAGCATGACCTCAATTATTGTGTTAGTCCTCTCTGTTTTCCCATCTGAATCTGGGTGATACGTTATACTGAGATTTATATTTTTCCCAAAGCCTTTGAACAAACCTTTCCAAAAACTGGAAGTGAATTTCGGATCTTTGTCTGAAACTATTTTCTTAGGCACCCCATGTAGCATGACAAATTTTTTCATGTAGATTTATGCAATATTTGTTTCTCTGTGTGTTGTCTTCACTAGAATAAAATGTCTTGCCTTAGTTAATTTATCCACCACCAACATGATGGAATCATCTTGCTTCATTGTTCTAGGTAGCTTTGTAATAAAATCAAATGTAACTACTTCCACTTTGGAATGGGAAATCACTACAAAAACCTAGCTGGATGCCTATGTTCAGTCTTCACTTTCTGACACTGTAGACATATGGATATATAATTAACCACTTCTTTCTTCATTACGGGCCAAAACTATTGTATTAGGATAGTTTCAATTGTCTTTTGATATCCTGGGTGGCCAGCATATGGCACATTGTGCATTTCCCTCAGCATACTCATTGGAATTCGACACATATACGTTTTCCTTGTACATGATAATTCCATATTCTTTCAGCTCATAAGAATTAAATTTATGTTGAAAATTACCTTGTTGTAATTTTTCTTTTATTTTCAAATTATGTTGATTTGAATTTGTTGTTGCGATAATTTATCTTTTAGATCATTCTTCGACATGATAATGGTTGCAATATGCTTCTCATGAGATCTCTTTCTAAGTGAATCATCCACTTGATTTTATTTTCCCTTGATGCACGCTTAATTTCAATTCATACTCACTAAGAAATTCAAGCCATCTAGTTTGTCTAGCATTTAATGTGGTTTTTCCAAACAAATGTTTCATACCACAGTGGTTTGTCCTTAGCTCAAATATTTTCCCCATAAGGTGATGTCTCCACATTTTAATGCATGTACAATGGTTTCTAATTTCAAGTCAAGTGTAGCATAATTCTTCTCATGCTCTTTTAAGTTTTTGGAATCATAGCATACCACATGATCTTCTTGGGTGAGGACTCCACCGATCCCTTCCTTTCCCTTCCTTTCATGCATCAATGCATGCACAAAAATATTCATCTGGATCTAAAATATTCAAGATTAGCGCACTTGTCAAAATGTCTTTTAGTTGTTGAAAGATTTCTTCACACTTGGAATTCCATTCAAATTGCATTCCCTTCTTTTGCAAGGACGTGATTGGGCTTGCAATATTTGAGAAACCTCTTATAAATATTCGGTAATAATCAGCAAGACCCATGAATGATATGACCTCTATCACATTCTTTGGCATTATCCATCCTCTAATGTCCTTTATCTTCTCAAGATACATTGTTATCACATCTGTTGAAACTATATTCCCCAAGTATTGAATGTTATTTTGATAAAAGATGCACTTACTTAGCTTAGCATGCAAATTATTCTCTCTTAAGACTTGCAACACCATTCTTAAATGTTGCTCATGTTCCTCTTCTGACTTAGAGTAGATGAGTATAACATCTAGGAACATAATCATAAACTTGTTGATATACTCCCTGAACACTCAATTCATCAGGCACATGAAAACAACTTGGGAATTTGATAGTCCAAATGGTACTACCGTGAATTCATAATGCTCGTACCGTGAATGTTTTCTTGTTGATGTCTTCTTACTTTATCCTCACTTGATGATAGGTTCATCACAAGTCAATGTTTGAAAATATTCTTGCACCATTCGGATGATCAAATAAATCATCAATCCTTGGCAACGAATATTTTTTCTTTATGGTGACCTTATTCAGTTGTCTGAAATCAATACACAACCTTAAGGTTCCATCTTTATTCTTCACAAAAAGAACTGGGGCTCCCCACAATGACACACTTGGATGTATATACCCCTTTTTTAAAATCCCTTCAAGCTGCATCTACAACTCCTTCAACTCTAGTGTGCCCATTCAATATGGTGTCTTATACATTGGGGTAGCTCCTAACTCCAAATCAATAGAGAAATCAATGTCTCTCTTTGGTAAAAATTATGGGATTTCTCCAAAAAAATATTCAAAATCCATTAAGACCGGATGGTTTTCAATGCTTGCCACTTTATCTTTGGTTGTCTCTTCCATATGGGCTACAAAAATCTGACATCCCTTCCTGAAACTCTTTTTCAACTGCATAGTTGAAATCTCTCTAATAGCTACAACTCTTGGAATGCCTTGAATATTTCCTTGTTTCCCTGCTTCATCAAGACATTTGATTGTATTATTGTAACAGTCTAGGAAAACATGGTGTTTTTTAAACAATTCATGTCAGTTAGACAATCATATGAACCTAATGGAATGATGTTCACATCTACCTTTTTCTTGAGTCCATTCATGTCTATTAGACAATATTTAACTAGCTCATTGATCTTCATCTTAGGCCCTATGGATAATTGAACTAACCAAGATTTATTATGCTTGCTCCTTTGCAAGTGAAATATTTCAACAATGTTAGAGTTTATGTAACTATGGCTAGCTCCATAATCAATTAAAATTGCTATGGGTTGGTTATCAATATTACCTTCTTATTCAATCATGGGAGATTGATACTATGATTTCTTGTTATCCAAAGCTGCATAAATCCTTGGCATGTTTCCTCCCATGTCTTCCATTGTTTCAGCTTCCTGAATGTTGTGGAAAGTCCTCATTCTTTCTCCTTTGTGAGGGGATTCCCTATATCAATGATTTCCCTCACACAACCAACACTATGCAGGTTGATTCCTTAACCTTTTCCCAAATGAATATACAATCTTGTGCTCCTTTTGGGTTGACTGACCTTGTTGATTTTCTCGGGAGTTCTTCTTGAAAAAGAGTGGCTTAAAACCTTTACTTCTTTGATCCTCTTACCCTTCATCTTGTCATTCCAAGATTTTTGGAAAACTGACCTTCCTCTACTTTGCTTATAAAGATTGTTTTCTCTCCTTATGGCCTCCTCCAAAGTCTTTTGGTTATCATATTGTATCTTGTCACTATAGAATGAGGGTAACCCACTTAGAAACCTTTGTATTTTTACGTTCTCATCCTTTATGAAGTCAACATACTTCATAAATTCAAAAAAATTCTCATATTCGTCCATTGTCATGCTTCCCAACTTGAGTTCAAAGAAATCTTTCATTTTTCTTTCACAATAATGCTCAAAAAAATATTTCTCTTGGAAATGTCCTTTGAACTACCTCCATGAGATCATCTTCTCATTAAGTTCTTGGTCTTTCTTAAGCCAATCCCACCACATGGTTTCCTTTCCTTGCAAGTGGTAGGTTTCAATTATGGATTTTACCCTTGAGGGGTAATCATGCAACCAGAAATATTTCTTCATTTCCAATAGTCAAGCCTCAACCTCTTCTCCTTTCCCATGCTCACCATTGAAAGTAGGTGGCTTGATTTTCTTGACTTCATCTTGAAATATGTTTACCTCGGGCATTCTCCTTTTCCTCCTAACAGGACACACACTTTTGTTTCTTCCTGGCCTTGAACTTGAATGATTTCTTCTGGTGGATTTCCTTGGATAATGATGGTGCCTTCTCATGCTTCTTGAATTTCTCTTAAGCTCAAGTTTCAGACACTGAAATATGTCCAAACAACATGGTCACAACAACACAATGATCAAACCTACATCACCATGCAGCTACAACAACTCGACTGGATCCTCCATGCCTGAGCCATTCAGTGTAAGAGGGGAAACGATCACAAGGAAGTTGACTAAAACTGGTCACGATACCGCTGCAATCAAACCTACATTACAACAGCATAACAACCCTCGACTGGATCCTCCATGCCCGAGTGTTTTAGCACAGTTTTTACAAAGAGATGAAAAGAGCCTAAATTCTATTAATCTGAAATTCTCAAATCTTATAGCTACCAGAGAACAGTTATGGCTTCAAAAAATTACAAACTAGGGAGCTCTTATCAACCAGTTGACGACCTTAACAAAACATCAAAACCACTTCTTTATACTCAGAACCGTCCCCGACTATCAGGAGTGTGATCTGATCACTACATTCAAAGCATTTCATCTGAGCAGTCTTCTGTCAGACTGTGCATGTATCCCTCTGTCAGACACGATCTCATATCAGCATCTATCTGTAGGAAACTTCGTCCACAGGAGTACCTCGGGATGACAACTCTATTTTCCACGATCGTCTCCTCCACACTTTTTAATTACTGAGTGAGTTGAGGTTTCAACCACCAGCTCCATTTTTATTAACCCCCTTTTCTCAGGATTGAAATGTGGCTTAATGCCTAGGGGGCAGCCACACACCGCTCTTAGATAGGATGCTATATAAACATGTGATTACGGGGCCGCTCAAAGATGGTTTTGTTTCACACCACTTTTGAGCCCGCAATCCACCACCTTTTACCACGTATTACTTTTTCCAAACTGCGGTTTCAATTGCGGGACCGCTCAATAAAATTATCACTCGAGCACATCTCATCCCCATAATGGACTGTGGCCATCGATCTTATGATCTTGGGTGAGGATTTACAATCAGTGGCTCAAATATTCCCTCTTCAGATCAATGGATCAGATCTTCCCTTTTAAAATCGACGATCAAGATCTGCTTCGCGATTCAGGTTTCAGACTTTTTAAACTTCAAATTTTATTTGCCCTAAGAAAATCCTTTGAAGCTAGGGATATGATGATGCATGGCTCCTGGATTTTGGACGGCTGAGATCCACTTTGGGTCTCCAAGCTTTGGGAAAATCAAAACTCAAATCTCGCTTACCTTCAGCTACTTTTACTCGGAGTTGTCAATCTGTCAATGCGCGTCCTCTTGAATCAAACGACCAAGAATTACTTCGGGTCTCCAAACTCCGGGAAAATAAAATCTCAAACCTCCTTTTCCTTCAAATTCTTTTACCTAGAGCTATGGATATGCTGATGCATGGCCCCTCCGATGGATGGTCTAGATTCACTTCGGGATTTTGGCGCTTTGAGTCTTCTGGCTTCGACCCTTTGGGATTTCTAAGCGCTTGCCATTTCAAATCTTCCAAAGCTCATTTCCTCGAAGGCTTGGATCTACTTCCACATGTCCCCTTTGAGATCAATGGTTCATATTCACTTCGGGGCATTTTCCTCTAGCACTATACTTCGTGCAAGTTTTGACTCTTGAACACCCGTGAGCCACTGATCTGGATTGTTTCTGGAATTTCCACCACTGAAATATTAAAACTACCTTCTGCTTATGCCTCAATCCCAAAATAGATTATTAAGAAAGTTGTGCTTTGTGTTCTTGGCTACAGCCTGCACGATCAAGGATTTGGACAATTTGTTGTGGGCTAGGGAGAACAGAGAGAACAACAACAGAAACAAAGGAGATGTTTTTTCATCCTTAGAGAAAAATAGAGAGGTTTAGGGCCAAGACTTCCTTCAGGTAAGACATCAAGGGGAAACAGGGCGCTCGAATGAAAAAGGTGCAAACAAGCACCGATTTTAACAGTCGAAAGGGACAAATTTCAAGACCTGGCCTACGAAAAAGAGAGAGACAAGGAAAAAATTTATAGACTCGGGTATATAGACACACACCTATGGCCCTTGAAAAACTTATGTGATAACATTTGGCTCCACAGGGGATGGCATGCTCCCTGTGAGCTGCCAAGAACAAGTAGTTCCAGTGCCTTAGTTGTTGGGTTATGGAGTCGAGCTCAAAACTTTCGCTGAAGAAAACATGGAAATATGTACACACTACTCTACTAAAAACGAAAACAAACACATGGGCTCCAGAAGCAGCTTATTTATGTACAATCCTATACTAACTGATTTTTACAAAGTGCTAGGTGAAAGTGGACTTCCACCAGAGCTAATCAAGTAACCTCCTAACTGAAAACTCATTTACTCTGTCACAGATCAAATAAAAACAATGCAATTGTGACAACAAAATGATTACTCTTTTCAACTCTCCTCCCAACGTTGAAATTAGGATAAAGTTGAGCAGCTCCAAGACATGAAGGAAATTCAAATCCATGTACTCCCTTATAGGTTCATAGAATGAATGGAAAAATCTGTTGGGTTGGTGATAGAAAACATTCTTTGTCTTGCATATGTTCACACCAGGCTGAATGTCTCTAGCAAGTGCAGGCGGGTGAAAGGTTGATGCTGACTGACTGATCCTAGGCGGTGGTTTCTCGCTAATAGGTTCTGAGAAGGCTATAAATTACACCTTCAGCTGCTCCTCTTCTTCTTCACAGCTCTCCCAAGGGTCATATTTATAATCGTCATAAACAGGAACCGTGGGAAATCTCTGCTCTTCAAACTGTTGCTTGGTGTCTTCTGTAGGTCCAGGATGGATGATTTCCTCACAATATTTTTCATTAATGAACAAAGGATAAGACTTTGCAGTATTTTCTTGGGAATATTGCAAATCTAGCTCAAAAACTAATTCATAGCTATCATACACAGGCTGGCTACTCCCCGAGTCATCAAAATGTGATGTAGGGCATTGTTGCTCTCCATCCGAATACACCATTATTTCTTCATTTAAATATGAGATAGAAGGCACATCAGGAGCAAAAAGTAAGGCCTCTACAGTTATGAAATCTTCAATACTATCACCATCCATAGGGCTCAAGAACATGTCTAAAGGACTAGAGAATCCTCTACACTTTGTTTAGATTCCAACCTTTCTATTTTGGCAGAGAGAGATTTTACCAGTTCCATCAGCTCACCCAAAGCATATTCTTCCTCCTCATGGTCTTCATCCTTACAGCTTTCATTAGAACCATCTGTATCTTTATCATTGTCTTCAATTCCTCACAACAATTATCACAAATAAACTCAGAGGAATAAAAATTTTGACAATGTCTATTGAAAGCTGCATGAAATTACCCCAGGGAGGAGATGCTGGAAGGGGGTGAGTAATACCACTGACGAGCATATCCTGCTAATGAGAACATGAACATATTCATTAATACATCTTCATGATGTATCTCCCACTAATGCATGATTTCATGAAAGTCATGGAGATGTTGAGCAGGGTTGTCCTCTTTACGCTCTCTAAATATGGGCAAATAATCTCCCCATTCATTTGGAGTAGGGACAACATTAGGAAAACCAGGAACAACATAAAAATTAAAAGGAGAAAACCTTCAAGCCATGATTATTTCCATTTTGAACCAGTGGAGTCACCAATCGATCCTTTAATCATGGAGTCGTCAGGTTAATGATATGTAGAATGAGTGTGTATGGTATTTGTTCACCGTCAAAGACCAGATCTGATCGTTGTGTCCCAGGGAGCTCCAGGTGTAGCCAGAGGAAGTCAGACTGAAACAATGGAGTCTATACAATGGAGTCGTCAGATGCATATGCAATCTTCAATGCTTCTTATATCTGATGCACCTTCAGAATCAGAAGCTCATTGTCATTCTAACCAGGGAAACGTCTTCAATTTGTTCCCTGGAAACGACGCCATGAATGTTAGCACTAATAGTCACCCTCAGATTGTGGAAGGATGAGCCCAATACCTTTCATAGTTTTTGGTGGATGTTGGTTTTATATGAGTGGAGGTCAATGGACAAAAATCAATATATGAATGATGTTCAACGCAAAACTGGACAAGAAATGAACAGGGAAGTGAGGGCCACAACTAACTTCAGTCAGTGAATTGAGTTTAAGTGTGAGTTGAGGGAAGACTTAGTAAGAAAGTTGGACAAGGCTGTTATGGGAATCGGGCCTTCAAGAAGCTTGGAGAAGAAAAACTCAGACTCAAGATCACTCTTAAGCTCAAGCTTCGGACACTAAAATATATCCAAACAACATAGTCACAACAACACAATGATCAAACCTACATCACCATGCAGCTACAGCAAATCGACTGGATCCTCCATGCTCGATCCATTCAGTGTAAGAGGGAAAAGATCACAAGGAACATGACTAAAACCGGTCACGATACCGCTGCAATCAAACCTACATTACAACAACATAACAACCCTCGACTGGATCCTCCATGCTCGAGTGTTTTAGCACAGTTTTACAAAGAGATGAAAAGAGGTTGACTTCTATTAATATGAAAGTCTCAAATATTATACATAACCAGAGAACATTTATGGATTCAAAACATTACAAAATAGGGAGCTCTTCTCAACCAGTTGACGACCTTAACAAAATATCAAAACTACTTCTTTATACTCAGAATTGTCCTCGACTATGAGGAGTGTGATCTGATCACTACATTCAAAGAATTTTGTTTGAGCAGTATTCTGTCAGACTTTACATGTATCCCTCTGTCATACGCGAGCTCAGATCGGCATGGGTCTGTAGGAAAATCCATCCATGGGGGTACCTCAGGCTGACAAGTCTTTTTTCCACGGCCGACTCCTCCATACTTTCTAATTACCGAGTGAGTCAAGGTTTCAACCATCAGCTCCATTTTTAAACACATGCCGCTCTCAGATAGGATTCTATATAAACACATGATTGCAGGGTCGCTCAAAGGTGGTTTTGGTTCACACTGCTTTTGAGCCCGCAATCCACCACCTTTTTCCACATATTACTTTTTCCAAACCGTGGTTTCAATTGCGGTACCACTCAATAAAATTATCGCCCGAGCACGTCACATCCCTACAATGGATTGTGGTCGTCGATCTTATGATAATAGGCAAGGATTTATGATCAACGGCTCAAATATTCCCTCAGATCTTCCCTTTTCGAATCGATGTCCAAGATCTGCTTCGCTACTCAGGCTTCGAACTTTTCAAACTTCAAATTTTATTTGCCATAAGAAAATTCTACGAAGCTAGGGATTTGATGATGCATGGCTCCTGGATTTGGATGGTCGAGATCCACTTCGGGTCTCCGGGCTTCGGGAAAATCAAAACTCAAATCTCACTTACCTTCAGCTACTTTTACCCATAGTTGTCAATCTGTTGACGTGCGTCCTCTTGAATCTAACGACTGAGAATTACTTCAAGTCTCCACACTTCGGGAAAATCAAATCTCAAACCTCCTCTTACTTCAACTTATTTTACCCGTAGCTATGGATCTACTGACGCATGGCCCCGCCGATG
>JASDQU010754775.1:18170-36755 GCA_032191745.1 Picea mariana
GTATATCGACACACACCTATGGTCCTTGACAACCTTATGTGATAACACTGACCATCAGTCGTCGATGATTTTTGTTGGCAACTAAAACACTTTTCCAATTTGGCTGACCCCAACATCAGTCATCAACAATTTCTCTTGGCCAACTCCAACACTTAGAAATTTTCAACCAAAATTTGGATGAATCTAGGTCGTCAATCGATCATTCAAATTGATCTTAACCATTGATTTGATCCATTTTCGAAATAGCCAAAAATGTATCTCGACCGTCGGTTTGATCCATTTTCCAAACATCCAAAAATGAATCCTTACTATTAATCTGCTAGACCTTGGCAACCTCTAAACTCCTAACAAATTTTTAAATTTATCAAAATGAATTTAGGCCATCAATCTCATGATCGAACGCAATCTCAACCGTTGATTCACCAACTCTATCCAAATTCTATAGCGACCATTAAAACACAATATTTGACCTTCGAAGTCGAATTTAGATCTATAACTCTGCAGATTAACTCCTTTAAATCCCTTAGACAGTTTTGATCTCTTTAAACATGAATTTTTCTCACGAATTGGGGGATTTCTATCTAATTTTTCATCATTTTTCCCCAAATCCGTACAGACAGAAATCTGTAACGACGAATTTTCCCAATTTTCACATGCATCGACCCATACAAGCATGATATTTGAACCAGAAGCTCTGATACCATAATATAACGTCCCCTAGCCCAGTTGAGGACCATTATGTGTGGAATACTCATAAAAATTAATTCTACAACTAACTAATTTCATGTAGCTTCTAGCTATGAATTACAACCAGATTTAACTATTGTCTGATACATTAAATTGATGCATCTACAACATGCTAAAATGAACATGAAATACAACCATTAAACGCAAATACAACAACATATAAATCAATTTTATACATAGAGTTCATGCACACCATTTAAACACATAAAATAACACAGCAACAGATAAAACACTTATTGTTTAATTCAGTTGTGCAACCAACTACTTGGGACAGACGTTCTACCCAACCATAGACTTTTTGTTCCAAATCTCAACAACAATTAACGCTCAAGATGGGGTTAGTAATCCTCAAAAGAGGTAGGTCTCTCTATGTCCACTCACAACTCAGAAAAACCACAACCCACTAGTAGTCTCTTACAACTATCCCAAATTTTCACCAACTCTCTTCCTCTCGACATGCCCAACCCAAGGAATGTACCCCTTCACTAAACTCAATCCCTCGGGAATCCCATTCGTTTACCGGGGTCTCTCTGGAATAGGTAACTAGAAATCTCTCTATTGGGAACTCAAGGGAACTCACTACTAGGAAAAATACCAACAAAAATAGCAACAAACACTTGTTGTTACATTGCAATTCACACAGGAATTCACTCTACAAGCCTGGCAACTAGGCTCTTTGGTCTTTAGCTCCAAAACCATCCAAAAATTCTCCATCATGCTCTAGAATTCTCCCTTCATGATTGCTCCAAATCCAAGCTATTTTTTTTTTCTCTCTACTTGTTGTTCATGCCAAAAACTTGACTCTCTAAAATAGTTGTAGCTGCCCATACGAATTTCCTCTCTTTGGCTTATTTGTTTGACTCACACACTTCCCCAAGGTGATTGTACTCATCCCCCATGCTCCCAATAACTCTGGGATGTGACTTATCACATCCACTCTCTTACATGCATTCAATGATTGGCTTTGGGGACACTCAATTGGAAAATATATTTTAATACATAATGGTAATAAAATTCAGGAATGTGGGTGGAATTAATAGACATGGGTAATTCTCCCTTGGACCCCTCTCTTAGACATTCTCCTAGACCCTTCCCTCTCTTGTGAATTAATTCCTCCCCCATCTTTTTCCATATCCCCTTAGCAGCTAGCATCACATTTTATTATTAACATTTAGAAATGATTTGCATATACATCGCTTTGGTCGTAGCCACACATTATATCTATATTAAGCATTAATTAAACTTGGGATTATAGTCGACACATTACAAGTAAAATATTTCAATATCAACTTTGTGTGTTTGTGTGTGTTTGTTAAGAGCAATTGAACGTAAACAAATACTTATTGTGTCGGAACGTGCTTTTTATAGCCTAGTATGAGGAAGATGTGTAATTCTTTAAATTCTCAACATGGAGTTGATGCGTGCTATTTAAAATATATATATTAATAACAAAAAAAATATTTCAATGGCCATAAATAAAATATTTCAATATCCACCTTCATTAAAATAATTTTACATAAACTTTTTCTATGTATGTATATATATAAAGTAATTGAAATTTATGCAAGGAAGGAGGTGGACGGGAGGGTTCATTACCAGATAGGATGGATGAAGAGGTTATATCTCTGAAGACCATATACTCTATTCTCTACCAAGTGTTATATCTCGGGTGAAGAGGTTGTCATGGTCATTGGGTGTTGATGAGGCATCCTCGCCTAACCTAAGCAAAGGTGCCAAAATTTCTTTCTGAGCTTCATATATGTGGCATGGAAGAGGTCGATGTTTTTGGTACCTCTACATAATTTCGTCATACTAGGGACAATTATAAGGTCTCTACAGCTCTTTCCACATCTATAGGTGTACCTTAGTGTTCAAATCTTGGTTTATTACAAGCAATTGATTCAAGAAGTGATGTTTTCAATGCAACCGCTATCACCCTGGAAGTATGCTCTACCAATTTGGTCAAAAATATAGTAACATTCCAGTCTGATACCCTGATCAACATTGATGGTTTTGTTTTTTGGGGGGTCGAGGATTAGTATTGATCACTTGCAGTGAGGTTAGTGAAAGGAAGAGGAAGGACCCAAAAGAAAAAAAAAATCTAAGGTAATTAAAAGTTGTGGAGGGGAGGTTGCTTTGGTGGTGGGGGGGACATTGTGTTGAACCAAGTTCTCGATCTATCTGGTCATTCCCTAGTATGAAAATTCCTTTGTATAAGGGTGGGTATGGAAATACATTAGAGCACTGGCTTAGGGTATACCCCGTAGGCACATCTCTTAGCCAAAGGATGGCTCAGATTCATTTTTTGATGAAAAGAATACAATGTTTCAATTTTTAAGGAGGTCTAGTTTATGGATAGGTCATACGTGTCCATAAAACCATGGCATCATTTATTTGATGCAAAGGTGGAGCCAATGTTAAGTACATGTGAGGATCCAATCTCACATGCATGCACAAATGAATTTGTGCACACTCATTCCAATTTTTCACGCACACAAGCAATTGTGAAAGGATTAATAAGAAGAGCATGTTGGTTCGAGTTTTGGGTGTGTTCCAGAAATCAAGAAGACACATGCCAGAATTAAGAAAGGAATCATCAAGAAATCTCCCTGAATGATTACTACTGGCAGCAAAAGGGAAAGTGGAGCAAACAAAGGATGAGCTAGAAAGGAATTTAAGATTTTATTTATGCAGAAAGGCTACAAGGAGCACTAGCAGGTGACAGAAGCATGCAAGACTACTAATCAATTGAACGAGTGGAGAAGAGATGAAAGGGAAAGAGCGTCGGAGAAGAGATGGAAATAAAAGGAAGCAAGGATGAAAAAAAGAATATTGGCATTGGTTGTAGTGGATTCATTGAGTCATTCTTGTTGTCCATTGTGGAAGAGCTTGTTCTGAGTCTCTGTAGCATTGTAATGTCTCCAATATTATGTTTGATCCTGTCATATCCTTAAGATATAAAAGGATGATCATGGTGAAATATATTGTGAATCTGGGGAATTATCTAAAGAAGATATGAAACTCAGTTGATGTTGAGTATAGTGTTCTTAATGTATGCTTTGTTTAATGGAATGGGAAGGATGATAAAGTTGCAACAATTTTGATCTATCATGTGTCACTAAAGTGTTATTTGGATATGTGTGGGTATTGTTTAACATATTGATAATAGTAAGTTGTCTCTAATGGAGTGTATGGCTGCCATCTTGGATGGATCCTTGTGTGTTTATTCCTTCATCCCCGTCACAAGTCCAGATGGTCTATGTGATCCTCATTGTGTCTCGGGTGAAACCTTCTTCGGCATTGGTTGAAGATTGATATGTCGATTCGTTAGGGTTTTTCCGTTAAAATATTCAATGTGCTCACTTTACCATAGACAATATCACAATATTTTCACCCAACCATAGGCACGCAGCCACCCCATATCACCTTTAACCTTTGACAAAATTATTCCATAAAGCTATACTAGAACCAAGAGATAAACCATAGTTGTTAACTGCAGCAACAACTCAATACAAGTAGAGTGCTCCTTATCCAAGGGTAGTGCACAAGAGAGAGCATCCATATCCACAGAACAAGTACCATACACAACTGCAGCAGCTGCAGCTACACTACTCTCTCAAAATTGCATCATACTTAGCCAGAATATCATGAATATCACTTGATAGTTCTATAGAGAGACCAATACCAAGAGATGACCATACACCCTTATTCATCCTTGTAGTTGCAGTTGCAACTACAAATGCAACTCTTCACAAGACTTGTGCTCTGATTGAGTGTATAAATGAGCTAAAACATCCTCTATTTATATTAATCTATCCAATGAATTTTATGGTTGGGCCGACCTGAATTTCTAGTAATTATATTTTATGTTTATCTTTTTCCTATGGAGCCAACTTATCTTTCTGGAAGATAGTATTATAATATTATTTATTCTGCTAGGCCGACTTGTCTTTTAGGTTTTTCACACATTTGTTTAGGGTTTCCCTTGCTTCTGGAATATTCTATTCTAGTCAAAGGTTACACATAAAGGTTAAAACCTCCCACAACTACCATAATATCAACACTCCCTCCTAGCTAGGGAGGTATTAACTGTAATGATATCAAACACATCCATCCATATCACATGGCATGGACAAGACTCACAATATTGCAGACCATTTTATAGGTAGCATCATCATAGCCACACATGCTATCTCATGATCACATGGATCAAATCACGAGCATCATCATCATTATCCATCTAGTTGGAAATCATCTCCAACACTAGTGGTAGTCTCCGTGGCAATCAGATAGTAGCATACAACTTCTGCAATGCCATCCAATAGAACAAAATTGTGTCTATCCATGGTAGTACACAACTACTTTCTAGTGGTACACAACCACTCCTAGTAGCACATAGCTACTATCCATTGGTACACAACCACTCATAGTAGCACACATCTACTATCTAGTGGTACACAACCGCTCCTAGTAGCACACAACTACTATATAGTGACACAGTCACTATCAATGGAACACATCCACCACAGTAGCATACAACTACTGTCCATAGACATACAGTATCCACTGCAATCAACTAATAGTTATACAAGATATTATCATTCAATACAACAACAATCAGATGGCATCAAATCATATAATTTGATATCATCCTACATCAACAATGTCATTCATTGCATCACCTCTAATCCATACTAGCATGATGTGAATGCATCATATCTAAGCTGTACTAGTGTGATATGGAGTATCATATACATCATCTCTAGGTTGTACTATCATAAACATAAATATCGTGATTCCAATGCATGATATATAATTTGTATGTCCACTTCTAAGTTGTACTCGCATGATGTAGATCAGTGCCTCTCTATGTCACCTCTAAGTTGTATGATCATCTCTAAGTTGTACTAGCATGAGAATATCTAGCATGATGCCAATGTATCATATCTAAGTTGTAATAGCATGATCATATCTAGCATGACATGAGCCATCTGCATCATCTCTAAGATGTATTGTCATCTCTAAGTTGTACTAGCATGAACATATCTAGCATGATGTCAATACATCATATCTAAGTTGTATTTCCACCTCTAAGTTGTACTAGCATGGCCATATCTAGCATGATGTGACTCACCATCATCATCTCTAAGTTGTACTAGAATGAACATATATAGCATGATTTCAATACATCATATCTAAGCTATATGTCCACCTCTAAGTTGTACTAGCACGATGCACCTTAGGCCACTGTATCATATCTAAACGGTACTAGCATGATGAAAGCATCATCTATAAGTTGTATGACCATATCTAATATGTACTACATGATACACATATACAATGCACTGACAGTCCATGATGCCACATATCATAGCTCCCTCCCACCCAAGGAATTCATCTCCTCCCTTTCAACCAAGAGATCATTCTCCATAAGTCCCAGCTTGTCCCTCAAGTATGCAAACTTTATCTTGGACAGAGGCTTTGTCAAAATATATGTTTTCTTCTCATCAATGGAGATATATTGGAGAATATATTGGAGAATCACTTCTCCCTTCTAGACTTTATCACGGATAAAATAGTACTTGATCTCAATGTTCTTTAACCTATCATGGAACACTGGGTTCTCTAAGAGCTTCACACATCTTTTATTATCACAATATATCACATTTGAATCCAACACCTAATCAAATAGTCCAAAAACTAACTTATGGAGACACACTTCTTTCATACAAGCATCACAAGCCGCAATATACTCTGCTTCTGTAGTGCAGAGTGCAGCAGAATTATGTTTTTTTCTATCCCATGATATCATAGCATATCCTAAACTGAAACACATACCAGAAGTACTATTTATGTTATTTTCACTCCCTGCCCAATATGAATCAATAAATATGTGAAGTCGTATGTCATTGTTTGAGGCATATCTCAAACCATAAGTTATCGCCCCACGAAGATATCTCAAGATATGATTTGCATCTATCAAATGCTCATGTCTAGGTTCCACCTGGAACTAGCTAAACATGTTTACAACAAAAAAAATATTCGGCATGATATTTACCAAATACATCAAGGATCCAATCAATTGTCGGTACATGGACGAGTTTACCAGATCAGAATCAAAGTCTCTCAACTTCCTTAGATTTGTTACCATGGGAGTTTCCATAGATTTTTAATCCATCATCCCAAACTTCTAAAGAATCTTTTCAACATATTTCCCTTGTCCTAGGAAGACTTCACCACACTTCTACCATACTTCTAGTCCCAAGTAATAGTGCATGAGACCAAGATCCTTCATATCATATTCAGAGGCTAGCTCCCTCTTACACTGAATAATGAGAGGCTTTGCACCAAGCTCTTGGAGCTTGCTTGAGTCCATACAAGGCCTTCTTTAATCTACATACATGTGTTCCTCTCTGGTGTACCTCAAAACCTTGAGGTTGCTCTCTGTATGCTTCATCTTCAACCACTCCATTTAGAAAAGAGGTCTTTACATCCATTTGATTTAAACTCCAAACCATGGATGCTGCTAGAGATATGATGGATCTAGAGGTGTATCTGGAAATTGGATCAATCGTCTCATCATAGTCTTCTCCCTCCTAATGCAAGAACCCTCTAGCTACAAATATTTCCTTGTTTTTATCGATACTTCTATCCACTGCATGTTTTATCTTGTAAATCCATTTAGGCACAATTTCCGATACATCATTTTTCTTGATTGATATTCTTCCATCACAAATTCCCTCTATTCTTTCTTCTTGACTGCTTCTTCGAAGGTGGAAGGTTATGTAACTAGAATATGGTTTTGACTTCTTTCTTTCTCTGAAAGTTCCATCTAGAGCACCATACTTTTATGCATCTTGAATAATCTCACAAGCTCAAGATGGTATTCTCTTCTTAGTATTATCTTGATGTGGATCTTCAAATATATGTGGTTCTTCCATGTCTGATACAACATTCTGACCTCCCTCCGCGTCTAAAATCCTGGGAGCTACAAAATCTTTATCATGGTCCTGGCTGCTTCAGCCCACAGATGCATTGGTAAGTCTTAATCATGGATCATGGCTTTTACTGCTTCCATAATTGAACAGTTCCTTATTTCTTCCACACCATTTTTCTGAGGATTGTAGGAAGTGGTGATCTCCCTCCTAGTCCCATCCTCTCCATTTAGTGAGAAGGTTGACATGCATATGAGTGAAGGATGTCCAAAACTCCTTTTTCTTTCCATGCTTCCTTTATAATTGATACTTGGTGATACCATATGCTTCACCACTATTGAAGTCATCTGCTCCATGCTTGCAATTGTACCTGTAGCTCCCTCATAAAGCTATTACCTGTGACCTTCCCGGAATAAGGAAAATAACATACAACATTCTTCAACACTCTTCCAATGTTGTAATCAATCATTCTTCCATAACAACCTATTTGGAACAAAAAAATACATCTCCATGGTATCCTCCATGAAATATTGTAAGATAACCTACATGGGAAAAGAATAATAAAATTATTTCCAGTATAATAAATTTTTCATTATAACATATCTATGGTAACAAGAATGAATAACAATTTCATGATGATCAACATAGTATGACCAAGGTGACCTGCCTAGGAGAAAAACAAGAAATATCTCTCTAGAGGATATGTTAGTTTATTTTGCAAACAAGTACAATAAGAATCCATATCAATAGTATTCACATGCCATTACATCTAGCAGTAATAGAACCTTTCAAAGATTGCTTTTACAATTTTTAATGTAGCAACTATCAACCTTGATATGTGCAAATTGGAAATTTATCAATTTAATCAAACATGGATCTTGAAGCCTCAATTGCTATGGAGGGTGTGCGTGTTCCTTTGACCGCACTGAATCCAATATAATTTATTGGACAAGGTATCTTGTACATCCCCTGCAAATACACCCATGTTTTGCTAGATGATATAACTTGAAAAGCATATACAAGTGCATACCTTGAAATCTTTGTAGCATCGTCCAGCTTGTCTTCGAATCTGAAACTAGATATCATCTTGACAAGGAGAGGTTAGAAACTTAATCATAAAGTTCAATGATTAGAAAAATATAGAAACTCTAAAATTTCAACTTTGACCACAAAATCAACTTTGGCCAAAAGTCAACCTTTGACTTTGACTTTCACCAAAAACTCAAACATGACATTCACCAAAAACTCAAACATGACATTTTTGCTATATAAGGGTACAAAGAGGTATGCTAGGCTAGGGTGCACTAGGATGTCAAATAAATATTCCAAACTCTTCACTATAGGTTCCTGAACATATAGGTTAGGGTTTATTATCACTCCAAAACCTGACTGCAACTGCAACTAGTGTTATAACGAGGTTGAAAATGAACTTCCCAATCTACCTTCCAGTAGTTATACTGTCTGAATATATTGTAGGCCCATAACCTGTTAAAATATTCAATGTTCTCATTTTACCATAGACAATATCACAATATTTCCACCCAATCATAAGCATGCATCCACCCTCGAGCATCTTTAACCTCTGACAGAATTATTCTGGAAAGCCATACTAGAACCAACAGATAAACACTAGTTGCTAACAACATCGAAAAAATCAAGACAAGTAGAGTGCTCCTTCTCCAAGGGTAGCGCACAAGAGAGATAATATCCATATCCATAGAACAAGTACCATACACAATTGCAGCAGCTACAACTGCACTACTCTCTCAAACTTTCACCATACTTAGCCAGAATATCACCAAGAGTATCATCAAGAATATCACCAAGAAAATCATCAAGAATATCACTTGATAGCGCTAGAGAGAGACCAAGACCAAGAGATTATAATACTCCCTTATTCCTCCTTGTAGTTGTAACTGCATCTCTTCACAAGGCTTGCACTCTAACTAGGTGTACAAATGAGCTAAAATGTCCTTTATTTATATTAATTTATTCAGTGAATTTTCTAGCTGGGCCGACCTGACTTTTTGGTAATTATATTTTTTGTTTATCTTTTTCCTATGGAGTTGACTTGTCTTTCTGGAAGATAATATTATAATATTATTTATTCTTCTAGTCTTACTTGTCTTCTAGGGTTTTCACACATCTTGTTAGGGTTTCCCTTGCTTCCAGAATATTTTATTCTAGTCAAAGGTTACACATGGAGATTAATACCTCATGTAGCTAGCATAATATCAACATTTTCTTGCTCAACTCTAGATGAACCCTGGGTATAAAACCCCTAACATGAAGAAGGAAATGTGAAAGCATGAAAAACCCCAACAAATGGTTCCATTGTCAGGACCTGAAAGTCTTGTATTGGAGGATGAAGGAAAGAGATGAGGTGGTATCCATATCGGGAGGAAATTCAAGACTGGCTAACTGCAAAAGAACACAAGTTTTACCTGTTAGAAACTTAGAGTATGAGAGTGAATGTGAAGAGTTGGAAAGATAAGTATCTTTACATTGATATGCATGAGATGTTTTTTGTTGAATTCCCTTGTTTGTTGTATGAATGGCTAAAAAGGAAAATTGCTACCAAGTTTTCTTTGTGACCGCTAGACCCAATGGTTTGGAATCAAGCCACACTTGATAGGCTGAAGAAATTAGATAATAAGTGGACTCAATAATTTTGGTTTTCTCGAGTAAATGAAGGATATATTATTGAATTTGCAGTGGAGTACATTCATTCTTTTAGCGAGACTAGAAGAAAATTCACAAAAGGTCCAAGAAAATGAGTGTTGAAAGAAATTCCACCATGGATCAAGATGTTGTTCATGGAGAAAGGGTTGATGTGCATGGATCCTGACAGGATGGTTGAGTAGAATCCCCTAGAACTGGGGGAGTGAAAAGACGGGAGAAAATGAGAAAGGAGATGGTTCCAATTGGGAGGATCCAGAATTTGCTAGAATGAGGTGAGGAATGGGATGGACCCAGAGCAGTAGAGGAGAGAGAGAGTTGAGAGATATGAAAGAAGAGTTGAGCTAAGAAGGAAATAAAATAAAATAAAAGAGGTGGAAATTAGTTAGCCAAGGTCACGCAATAAGGGGTCAATCCTAGGATGAAGAGAAAAGAGATCGCACCAGAAGGTAGTGCAAGGGAGTATGATGTTCTAGAGAGGAGCATAGATGAGGATAGGCCCACAAAGATGTGTGGCATTGATGATAGGGTGGCCGGTGTGGATACCAATAGTATTTTTGGTGGTTCCAAGGGACTATGTGACAAAGCTTGAACCCCTTGGTTGTTGCAGAGTTCTGCAACCTCGGAGGAAGATGAGTCACATAGTAGAGGTGCATGAGAAGGAAGGAAGATAGAGGTTCCCCTAGTGGTGTGGGAGAATAATTGGTGATTGTAGATGGTCTTGTGTGGTTGCAGGTAGGAAACTCTTTGGATCACCTCATATGAAATGTTAGAAGGATATGGACTTAACCCCCCTTGAACCACCCCCCTTTCACATTTGCAATCAAGAAGAAAGAATAGAAGATAGTGAGGATATTGGAATAGGAGAAGAAAGAGTTGAGGGAGACATAGGAGAAACGACGAGTGAAGAAGAAGGAAAAGTTAGTGCTACTTCACCAAGAAGAGTACCAGTACTGAGGAGTTTGATACCCAGCAGTCAGATAGGAGGATTTAGTTCGATTTCGACAATGGTGAATTAGGATAGCACCCTGAGACTACCTATGTTCCATGAAACAGGTAAATATGATGTGGAACAACATTGGTTCACATGTGAATCAACATGTTCTATGAAGAGGATCACAGATGAAGCAACAAATATTGCGCAGTTGGAAACCACATTCAAGGAAAGAGCCTTGATGTGGTGTATGAAGTAGAAGGCCACAGCACCAATGGGACATGTGAGGTCCTTGATAAAGATTAAGAGAGACCTACTTAAGGAGTTTCAAAATTCTAAGTCAGAGTCTAAGTGTATCACGGAGATCAAGGAGATCAAGAAAAAGGAAGGAGAAATTGTGTGGTATTATGACCAGGAGTTCAATATTGTGTTGGATAGGCTAATGTTACAAATTCAAGATGTACATCATAGAGAGTGGTTTATTTCAAGGTTGCTACCCCACATATAAATCTCTCTCACCCAACATAAAGTGATGACTCAAGTGGAAGCAGTAGAAATTGCAATGTTCCTAGAAGCTACACCAGGAGGGGCAGATACATCAGTATGGTTGGCGCAGGTGCAGTTGTAACTGGATAATTTGATGATGCAGTTGCAAGATATGGAAAAGACAAAATTCATGTGTGAACACGTATGGTGTACCACATGTCACTCTGCAGGGCATTGCAGGGATGAGTTCCTTGTACTTCCAAATTATGTGACAATGGGAGTGTTGATTCCATTTCCAACAAGACAGACAGAGTGGTGTGAGGTATGTAGACAGTGGGGCCATGTACCAACCCACTGCCCGAATTTGGAGAAGTATCAAAAGACACACCACACTCCATTCTGTGAATTTTGTAAATCTATGGGACATGATGTCAATAACTATCGGTCACTCCAACTGATGCAAGACAATACCCATAATGCATTTCAAGTACAGGAAGAATAGAAAGGTGGTGATCGTGGTGGTGCTAAGAGAGGTGGATACCAAGTATGTCTCAGAGGAGGATATGGGCACGGTCATGGCCAAGGATTTGGTAGAGGGAGAGGCAGACCCCCCACTTGCTTCAATTGTGGATAAATTGGTCATGTATCAAGGTTTTGTACCAAACCACGTGTGTTGTGTGCATACTTCTACGACCCCGATCATGTCACAGAAGAATGTCCCAACTTAGTGAAGAAGTGGGAAGAAAAGAATGCGCATTATAATATGGTGCATGTAGAGCTGAGAAGAAATAAGAAGAATGATGAGGAGGTCAATGTCTAGGTAGTAACCTAAGGAGGAGTGAAGACAGGAATGGACTTTGAGCATGGTGAAATATTAGGTTAGAGGACGAAGGGAAAGATAAGGAAGTAAGCACATCCCCCTAAGTTTGATGTTTCCAAACAAAAGTAGTTTCTATGTGATGTAAAAAGACCAAGTGAAGCAGAAAGAACATGTGAAGAATTGTAGCACACAACACAAATATCACTTGAGGAGGCTCAGATCCATGAATAAGTACATCGAGCAACAAAAATTTCACTTGAAGAGGCTTGGATCCGTGAAGAGGTACAAAGGGTGACCCAAAGGTCGTTGGAAGAGGCTCATGCCAGGGAAGATCTACAACGAGAAACGCAAAGATCCTTGGAAGAAGCTCGTTTGCATGAGGAGATGTAGCATGCAATGCAGAGATCAATGGAAGAAGCACATATACAAGAAGAGTTGTGATACATTGAGAAAAGAGCACTTGAAGAGACACACTTAGAGGAATTGCAGTGTGAAACATGTGTTGAATCATTGTGTGACTTGGAGCATGAAACAAACATTGAAGATCAAGTAAGTAATTTCTTACATTGTTGTTTAAGATTGCTCAATGATATTGATGCCGAAAGGAAGTTAACGCAGATGTTAGCCACTTGTATGGGGAAGGAGCTGAAAGATAGGACTATATTAGCTCCTCTACCAGAAAGAGATATGTGTCAGGTCAACAAGCAAAAATGCATCGATCGAGAGTTCAAAATGATAGTTGACATCGGTGGATGTGAAATGGAGGGATTCATGTCGGTTATGTGTTCTGACGTGAATATTTTTCCAACGAAATCTTGGGAGTTGACGGGGAAGCCTAGTCTATTATGATTTCCCATCCAGCTGCAGTTGGAAAATCAGTACAAGATCTACCCTATAGACCAACTAGAGAAAGTATAGTTGAATATAGAAGGGGTGAAGACAAAGCTTGACTTTGAGGTCATAGAAATTATGGATGAATCTGATCCATACCCTAGATTACTTGGCATTGACTAGGATTTTGACAATAATGTCATGTTGAATTTGAAGAAGAGGAAAATGTCATTTGTAGACAGGTTAGATCCTTATGAAGGGGATAGATACAATGAGTCAATGGATGAGGGTGTGTGGAGCTCGGTTATTGAAAACATCTATAAGATCACGGGGTGCAGGGAGGATTACATCAACCCCACCATAGATGGAGATTTGATCTAGAGAAGTGTTAGGTCTTATTAAACTTACTCTGAAGATGATATGGAAGGATGGAAAAATAAGTTGTATGAGGTCTCTACTCGTATATTTGTGAGGATAACCAAAGCAATATACTAGATTGGCTCTAAACTATGTGATTCCATGTGCTTTGATGGAACAAGTTCGGTGGAGGCCTTCCTACTACAAATGGAGAAGATTTTCCTATAATATCGGCGAGTGTAGGCCATAGATGTTATAGTGCAAGGAACACCTGTGCATTGGTGGGAAACGTACCATGCAAACATAAAGGATTGGGTGTAAGTGGTCAAGTTAATAAAGGTTAGATTCCATCCCATCTCTGACTTTAAGTTGGCCAATCGGCACAAAGGTACTAGATATTCCTAGGAAGACATTTGTTTTTGTGAATGATGTTGAACTTCCAAGAATATCCATCGTGCCCAATGGGTCCATCGGTTCATTCATACTATGGATATGGTTCCTAGAAGTTGGTATATTCGGGAGGAGCTTAGGAGGAAGACGGTCGAATGGACCCATATGAGCTCCCATTTTTACTTGAAATTTAGCTTCACAACAAAATATATGACTCAATGAGAGGCCCTCCTCTGGATGAAATTTTTTTATATTTCATTGGCAACCAAAGGAAGCCACACCTAGGTTTGTATACTCATATCATCAGCCAATAGAAAAAATGAAAGCGATTGTCCAGGATAGTTATTGCAAGGTGGAGGCCTTTTCAAGCACAATCGAATATCGATTCGCCTTATGGAATCATCTCCAAAATCCGTCGGAGGTATCTACAATTGACAATCAATTTTTTGCAACTGAGGTGGGGGTCGCACAACAAAAGAGTGACTTGGATTCTTTGCCTCTTAGGGAACACGTCACTGCAATGTTAGCAATTGTAGCTAAGAAAAAAGAAATAACTATAGCTCAGTCTGAGCAATAGAGTATCTCATATATTATCACTTATACAGCTAATAAGGCCTTGATATTGTTCATGCATGTCTCATGCATGTTGGTTTTTTATTTCCCCCTCATTGAGAAAATCAACACAAAAGACCTGACAACCTCTTAGGTCATAGTGGTCGAGGATGATGTGACTATTCAACATACTCAAGATCTCACAACTACCTTAATGAGCACGAGAAATAGTTTAAGGAGTTTGTGTAGGATCTCAAAAGCATTGTCTAGTCCATTGTGATGGTCATTCCAAATAATGTCCCTAGTTTTAATCCCCATGAATTATAATGTAATTGGATAAATGTGAACTAGGATGGTGAGCCACTTTGTTGGGGCGAAGATCCCATATTGATTTAATGTGGTCGGGGACCGAATTGAATATTGTGTGCATTGAATAATTAATAATAGTGATAATAGTTGGCTACGATACGAAAGGGATGAAGAATGATGGGGGGGCTATGATTCTATAAGAGAGAGGGATCCAAAGGGAAATTATTCGTGGGTATTAACTTAACCCACATTATTGACTTATATTATCGTTGTGTATAACCTCCTATTTGTTGTTGAGTTTTCCCGAATACAATCATTAAACTCATGTAAGAAGGTGGGCGTGAAGAGTCGCATCCCATAGTTACTAGGGATCATGAGCTAAAGTGAAATCATCTCTAGGAAGAGTAAGAATCAAGCAAGCAAGGAAGAAGAGGGGAAATTTGTATGGAGTATAGGGGGAGTTTTTACAGGCATTTTTTTGGGAAGAAAAGGAAGAGGCAGTGTTGGGAAGACCATATTCCATGTTGTGCTTGAAGGCAACCATTGTTGGGTTGTTTGTTATGCTGGAAAGGTGGCATGTGTGCTTGTAAAAGAGGTTTTAATCCTGTAGTGTGTTTCCTGTTGAGGAAATGGCTCAAGAGCTTTATGTAGGCTGTTGTGATAAATCCTGAAGAAGCTGAGAGTTCCTAGAGTCTCCAGCTAAGATATTCTTGTCCAATTGAGAGCAATAGGGGCCCTCATAAATGAATGGTATTTCCCGAGGGACTATGACTGTGGGTACATTCCTAAGGTAGTGCAGGTTATGGGGAAAAGAGAGAGTTGGCGGATTGGAATTGTTATGGGAATAGAACCTATGTTTTGGGGATACTGTGTGTGGAGACTGGATAGCTAGTGGGTTGGTTCTCCTTGTGGAATCATAACCTCATCTCGGGAGTGACCTGTTGTTGAGAGAAAATGAATAACAGTGCTTATGGATAGGAGGTTAATCCTTCGTACATAGCTAGTTGGTTAATTGCTAACAGATAAGTATTATTTTGTGTTATAATGTTTATTATTTTATGCAAATGGTTTATATGAATGGTGTGTGTTTGTTGTTATCCTGAAAAATTGCATTCATATTTATTAAATGTTGTTAGATGCATTTATAATTGTGGTATCAATCAAGTGGTGAAATTTGTGTGTGATTTGTAGTTGGTAAGCTACGGGAATTTAATTAGTAGTAAATATTAATTATTTAATGAGTTTTCACAAGAAAATTTTCTCATCTAGTTGCTAGGTACATTGCATTCCATAACGAAGTTGGCTCAAGTAATAGTGGTAGGGGGTTGTTGGCACCCAAATTGATCCGAATTATTTTCGGCATGAAATTAGAGAGGATATATAATAAAGAAATGTACAGAGATATATCAGATATCCAATAATATAACAGAGATATATTAGAGATATAACCATAAACATAGAGATATACTAATACACAATTTCTATTAATTAGTGAATTGTACAAAACTATATAAATACAAAGTGAAAGACTTGCTAGAATGGTGGCAGCTTATCTCTGAGAAGAGATGTGAGCGCTACTCGCATTCGCAAGAAGATGGATCTTACAATGAGGCTCCAAAGGAATTTTTAACATAAATAAAATCTGAAACCCTAACCCCAGAAGATGAAAAGCCAACAGTTTTTTGGACCTGGTTTTGGGTAATTTGGTGTATCAAATTCCCATGGGCGTAACTTTGTCATACGATCTTTTCTTGGGGAACACGGTATCTTTTTGGAAAGGTATCGTCGAGGAGATTCATTTTGGGGGATCAATCAAAGCCTTACAATATCATTAAGGTGTTCAATACCCAAAAAAAATTCATTTAGGCCCTCAAAATGGCCCAGAAGTTTAGGATCTGAAAAACTGCTAAAAATAGTAAATTTCCAAAAGACTGTTTTGAGCCAGTTGGAATAGGTGGGTGGCCACCGAAATCAACCTGGATCAATCCTCCCTCCTTAGGAAGAAATTTTCTCCATTGTGTTGAGTGCTCGAGGAGAGGGAAAATCGTTTATTGAATCTGCATCTTGATGAGTTGCTTGCCTTGCTGGAGAAATTGTGTTGCTTAGCTTGTTGAAGGCTATCACGAACCTGTGGCTAGAAGGGTTGGACCTTTTTAACCATGATATATACATGATATGATTGTCAGTAGAAGGAATCCTTGCGATTTTCTTCAATCTTGTTGACCTGCTTCAGCTGGACAAAAGGTTCTTGGATTGAGGCTACAGTGGTTGTGGTGTTCTTTTGTTCACCTTTTGAGCAAACTGTGAAGAAGCTAAATTTTGTAGTATGAGATACTACATTGTGGAACTATTTAGGTGGGACAGTAGTTGGAAATACATTTGCTATCCTATAGATATGACCCCCTAAAGTAATAATGACACTGCAGGGTCGATACTCTTAAATATCATGGTGCTTCCACATGTATGGTTGTCCCAACAGAACATCAAATAAATCCAGTGGGGAAACATCACATAATACCTCATACTTGAAGGGTTGGATTTCATATGACAATCAGAATTGTTGGATGACACGGAGGTCTCATCCCTGGCGAAGCCACCTGATGTTGTATGGTTGCGAGTGTGGTGTTCTCGACAATCCCAATTATTTGATGACCTCTGCTAAGATGAGGTTCTTCTGGCTTCCCCTATCAACAATGAAATGCAACAGGGTCCCCTTCACCCACATCTATGAATGGAAGAGGATCTCCCTCTCTTCAGGATTTGTTGGTTCTTTTGGTTGAATTATTATGGTTGCGACAATAGCAGTGGGGTCTACGTTGATGATCTGTCTTCTCCCATTATTTTTTGAATCAGATTCTGAATATAGGTTCGGATATTTTTCTTTGATCTCGGCCACCAATGAGTTTTTTGAGCAACATTCATCGGTTTGTGCTAGGGGATTTTGTGGAAATCACACTACTTTCCAGTGTTCTTCTTCGTCTTCCTGTGACCCTTCTTTTCCTGTGGCTTGGATTGGTTTTTAGGAGGTTTTTTTTTAGGGTCATGTTAATCATACTTTGGTTATTGTGGATTTGAAGACATGAACTCTTCTTTGTTATGGTGCCTAAATTTTTTATTTATTTTAACAGAATATCAATAGGCAGCTCCCAATGATGAGATGTCTAGGAAATACTTTTTGGTTTGGATGTACCTATGCAAAACCCCACGGTATTTCAGAACCAGATGTCGCTCAGAGTCTTTGATACCCAGCTTCGTTTGCAAGGTATGAAAATTATTTGTGAACTCTGGCATTGTTTGGCCCCTCTCTTGCAGTAGTGTATTCCATCTCATGTATTGGTCGTCATAGTTACCAACAAGATAATATTGTTCCTTGACCGTATCCACAAAAAAATCCCAAGTGGGATCAACCCCATATATTTCAGACTCCTCTATAAAAAAATTCTCCTAGTAAGTTTCCCACCAATTTTTGACATGGGGGAGAGCCTTAAGGAGTTCAAAGGTGATATTTTCTATGTCGGAGAAATTATGAACAGAGAAATAACCTT